>JAQGBZ010000138.1:0-153425 GCA_034687125.1 Neelides folsomi
CGATGTTTAAAGATTTTTATCTTTAATCACATTAAAATGGTTGCCCATTAAAAAAAAGAAAGATACTTATGGCCCTCTCTGTATATGTAGGATATTAAAATTGAGAAAGTAAAAATTACCCAGAAGCTAAATGACTTTGGAGTTCTTCTTCTCCGTCGAGTTCATTTTTAATTTCCTGGGGAGCTTCCTCGATATTCTCTTCCATCATTCCTTCTATTTTCCCTTCGTTCATTTCTTGTTCCTCGTCATTTTGAGTTTGTTCCTTGGGATTTTGGTCGTTCATACCTTCAATGATTTTGTCATCTCTTTCATCTCTTTGTTCATCTTCATTATGGAATACTCCGCTTGGAAGTTGACTTTGAAGTTCTCCTGCAATGAGATCCTCGGGCATATTTTGATCCGTGGCTTTCTCGAGCTCCTTGGGTGTTTGTGCCATTGTTGAACGTGGTTGCCGTTGATTCCTATACTTTGTTGAGTACTTTAAGCTTCTGTCCTGAGGAATTCCGTAGTCCTCAGGTAGAGCTTCTTGAGGGTTCATGTCATTATTTTCCATTTCTACTCCTTTTCTTATTGATTCAGGCTCTGCTGATAACATAATTTCCCCTTTAACCTCTCCATAATTACTGGCATTGTTCATGTTAAAAAGGTTTTCCTCTTGTGGCACGTCTTTTTTACTCATTTTTACGTCTTCAGCATCGAAAAGAAACTCGTCTTTTAAGTCATCATACTCTAATTTGCCGTTTAAGACTGCAGGGGTTTCTTCGGAAATGCCAGGGCCAGAAAATTCTCCACTGGAAATTCTTCTTTTCACTCCCATATGCCCAACAGGGGAAAACCGATCCCAACCTGTTATTTCCCCTTGGACTCGTGGAGCATCCGGAATAAATCTTAAGTTCCTTCCGTCCAATTCTCCCGGGTGGATCCTATAATAATCTGGAGTCTTCCCTTTCTATTAAAGCAAACAGAGACAGTTAAATATATCTGTAATACCAATATAATAACATACTGGTACGCACTAATAACGACGAATTCGAAATAAATATGTAAGTAATAAAACTGTGCCAAATTACACTGAAGAGACTTTGCCACAATTGTTAAATGTAACATTAAATGTTAAAAGTGGATTTTATTATTGTGAAACTATGATAGGTAGTTATTTTAAAAAGAAAAAAGAGCTCCGAAGTTAAACAATAATGGATCGGAATATTTCGAATTCGCAATAAGAAATAGTTTTTAATGAGAAAATGGTTACTGATAGTTTATAGTGAAAAGAAATAAATCATACGATATCAGCTAAATTCTCATCGGCTCCATTTCTGATGAGAAAAGTGTAAGTTGATCCATCCCTGAGTCCCGCTGCATAATGAAGAGGTGTTAAACCGTAGTTGTCTGGCTCATTAATCATCTCTGGATTGTCTTTTAGGAAGTATTCTAGCGCGAGTCGATTACCGAGGCCTGCTGCCTTTAATTTCAAATCAATACTTATACTCTGGCTATTGTACTATGTAGAATAACTTTAGAATTATTTCATAAATATATAAAATTGTATATAAATTATAGATTTGTTGAAGAAAGTCTACTATATTTGTCAAGTTCTTAGCATAATATAATAATACAATGAAATTATTTTGAGTGCAATTTCCTTTATATTTTTATACTGATAACATGTTCACCAGTCATAATAATTTGGACGAATGAATATTTGATTAGATTTTGGGGTTGGGTATTGAACCCAATTACATTATCATATTTAACATAACTCAAAATTTTAGAATCAGCATATTTGTATACTGATTCTAAAATTTTCTTATTTATTTGATTCTACATTAAATATTAAAAAGTTAAAACAATAACTAATTTTTATCAATGAAACTCTTAAAACAAACTTAAAAATATCTTTGAAATTCACTACAAGCAATGAAAGTGCCTCAAGAAATTGCCTTTATTAGATGAATAAGGAAGCAATAAAGGAGGCATTTGTTGAACAAATTGCTAACATAAGTAGGTTCAAAAGCATTATCGAAACGTAATCGGAGGTCTCAAGAAAAAAAAAGTTTTATTTACTTTGTGAAGTGGTGTGAGCCCATGAGAGTCTTTCGCTGAAAATAATTCATGAATATCCGTCCTTCTTTTCATTTCCTACAAAAAATCGATTGAAAATTAGAAAAAATGAGCTCACAATGTGAAATTTTGACACAGGATGAAAACATTGTTGATCCTCACTCTGACACTCTCGATGTCGTTGTTAATTGCAGACCCATGAATGTTCTTTATTGAGGAAAGAACATGAGGAACGTTGTCGAGGAATTTCCTCACTCTTGAATTATTTGTTGTTTCAAGCAGAAGCTTCTCCCCTTGTCCAGACCACAATATCGTCTCTAATTTTGTTATGTCTCTTTCATGGATCCATATTCGGACCTGGGCTCTCGTTATTGACCCGGTTGGACTCACTACATAGACATTTAGGATGTTTACATAAATATAATAAAAATCATGATACATTGCAATATTGATTAACTATGTCCAATATTTAATTGACCTAAAATCTTGGAGAACATAAAGTTATTCAATTTTTTTTCATTATAATGGAATGCAATTTGCCATAATGAGTGCAACGAATGTGTAATAATGGATTGGGGTGTGTTGTATTGAAATATTCATTTAATGGGTGCAAATTATGCAGTTTTGCACTACAAATATATGGTATTATACGAAATAAATATGTCTACGAGAAAGGTAAAAGAGAACACCCACTTGATTTGGGATAAATCGGAGAAATCTTTCTTCTTTTTCCTCTCGACCAGTTTCGTGGGCCTTCGATGTCAAGTTCCTCAGGGTGCTGAAGATAGTAAATGGGTTTCCTCCCGTGAATATCAATTTGATTCGGATTTGCTCCCAGGGATATAAGCAAATCATGCATTTCTTCGGGTTCTTTACTCGAGGCCGAGTAGTGGAGACAAGTCCTCGACTCCTAAATATTTATTTTATAAGACGGATGGCCCAATCGTTTATAAGCTCTACTTAAGGGAATAGCCCGAAATTGGGTTGATTACTGTCATTAAAACTGTGAATTGTGCTATCGGTGACAGGCGGAGACATTCCACCATGAAATGTGGGTTCAACGGGGAATCAATAAGATGAGCCTCGTATGTCAAATGCAAGGTGAAATCGATTCCTCACTGCTACTGCTGCTATAAACTTGACTTAATTTGACTCACGTTATCCTTCAGGTGGAGCGTCTCAGGATACCTTTTCCCAAGCCATTCCACGATCCCTTTATGATAATAAAGAACGGCCTTGTGGGCCAAGCTCCTTCCAACTGCGTCTTTCGCCGTGGCCAATTTCCGCTTGTCTAGGAGAGCCTGGGTTTCTCTTAGCGATCCTCTAATTACTACACAGTCCAGAAAACAATTGATTTAATTGCCATTTATAAAATAATGAGCAATTTAGGTTACTTATGCTAGTTTGATATCGGATGATGTTACAATTTATTTATTTAATGACTCACCAGCTTCATGAATTAGATCAACTTTTGCCATGTAGCTTGGGATTGACCGGAGAAATCCTTTTAGTTTTGGATCACTTGTCGCTTCCATGAGGCCAAGAAGCCGAGCTCCCTGCCCTTCTAATACTACATTTTCCAATTTTTCTACTTCGCCATTTTTCACCCATTGTCTGATGGCAGCTCCTTGTCCGGAAATTGCTGTAAAGAATACCGAATATTACTTATTGTAAATAATGAGGTCAAACAACCTGTATACTTTGATCCTAAAAGCTAAAATAATCTTGTTGAATGTCGCCTATATCGCACATTCAGGCATGTCGGCCCACCATAAAGCTTTGACCATTATGCTAAATTTTTTAACAGAATGTAAGGCCTTTATGATAAATCAAATGAATTTTAACTTGTAAGAACTACTACTATTTATTGCTAGTTATAAGAAAATTAAAATGCTCAATAAGCAATTTCGTGTGTACAGTAATATAAAAAGAATAATTTTATTTAACACTTTGTAAACACTAATTCATATCCCCAAAATGTAGAAATTAAAAAGCATTAAAAATTAAATGCCGGTATTTTATGAAATAGTTTAAACGTTTTTTAAGTAATAAATAAAAAACACTGTTGTACAGATACAATGATTATACTCTCAGCAAAAGTTATGCAGTTGTATTATTATCGAAGTCAAAGGTCAAAATAAATTCATAAAGCAAATAAAGAAATTGCTTAAATTAGCGCTTACCTTTGGGGGGATTACTGTGCACATAGACGTTGTTATATACAGCCATTGCTCAAGACTGGCCAAATTCGGTTTGGGTTGACTGACTATCTTTTCTGGACAATCGATTCGTGGATGAATTTTTCACCAGCGTTCTACTTTTCCAACCACCTTCAATCGATTGATACCTTAATGATTCTCAGAACTCTTGTTATATTCTTTGCTTGAATTAATATTTGCATATAGCCACTCCTCAACGTGCGTAGTCACTGAATCTTATCGGCATTATTCATATTGTACATTCCTTAATGTCTATAAAATAATGGAGGATTTAATGGATTGTACTTATATTTAATGTTAGTTAGTCAGAATAACTCCTCAATACGCATGCATTTTATGAAATAAAAAGCCCATAATTGTAACAAACTCGATTGTCTCTAAATTAATTAATTTGCCCTGTATTATCAATAGGGGTTTCAAGGTCTGCTGAAGGAAAATGGTACATATAATTTTCTCCAAGGAGTTTTCAATGTTTTCCCTTTCATAAAAATGTGATTTCCAGCTCGAAACTGAAAGATAGTTTTTAATTTTAAGCAGTGTGAAACGGAAATTACATTCAGCTGTTGTAGCATCAGCTAAATAGGTTTATAATATTGGCTTGGATGCTTAGATTTCACAATGACTTCAACATTGAATGCAACAAGAGAAAGTGAACTCTTTTATGAATTCCTAGAATATGAGGGAGAAGAAGGGAAGATTGGGGAGATTGATGAGCAGGAATTTGAGCTTAACGTCGGAAGCGGGGAAGATTTCCCAATTACAATTGCACTGCCAGAATACCCTGCTATGAAAGACTTTGACCAAAAAATGAAAAAGACCAGACGATTTAAGAAAAGAGAAAAGAGAAACATTAAATTGAACTACAAAAATTTTATAAAAATGATCAATGAAATTAAAAAGGTTCCCATTTTCAAAATATTAGACAATTTCAATCATATTAAAATATGTAATACATTATTACACATTTGGTACTGTACGAATGTACTTATTTACGTAACATATTTATGTAGTTATATTATGTAAAAGTATATTTATTTATTGCAAAATTAGTTAATGACATTCAATCAATAAATTAAATTGTTTTTCATAAAATAAATAGTTTAATAAAGTTTATATTTAACTTCGTATAATTACAAAAAATTTCACTAAATATTCTTTAACTTTGCTTAAACAGTATTTTGTTTATATACTCACTTACATATACTGTAACTGGTATATGCACTCTATATGTGTATTTATTGAGGATAGTTCATATTTATTCTATGTATTTTTGTATTATTTACTACGTATTAGTATTATACACAAATGAAAACCATTATTTTTAATTGCAATTTGTTTAGCTAAGGAATGCTGGATGCTTGTTAAATGTCTGGAAATTGACTGAAGATGAAGCAATTGGTATTATAACATAAATATAACAATTTCATATTAATTACATTATTAGTGAATTGCAAATGTATACTTGAGTATTACTATTAGTTATTAGTTATTACTTCACTATAAACTTTTATATTATATGGAATAACGAGAATAGTCGATAAATGAGATAAATAATAAAATAACAACTATACAAAACTTTGTATCTTTTGTATTTTAGATCTAATCCATGACTAACTTTATTTCTTATTTATTGCTTTCAAAAAAGCGTTAATAATTATGAATAACTAATTAATTACATTAAATCTTTATTTGCATAGACCAAGATCCTGTTCTGGATCATGATAATGAAAATATCGGAAATAAAGTAAAATTGCGTTGTATTGTTGAAGATCAAATTAATGATATACTCAGAGCTTTACAAGGAGGGGGTTTTGCAGAAGAGAGCACAACGTAAACATTATTTGAAATTATTTACCTTTTTTTCAATTAAATCAATATCTTATAAAATCGTGTTCAAATAATTCATTCATTCAATTAAAATGATATTGTATTAAACGATCCAAATTTGGTTATCGATATTACTATTCATTTCTTTATAATCCATATTATTAGAGATAAACAAGAAGCAGATAAGATAAAATATGAAGAAGCAACATCAAAAGACCCATGCGAAAAATGTGAATATACTTTTTTAAACAACTACTTTAACAATTTAAAGTTAAAGAGACGAGAATCCACAACATTCTCAGTGGAACCTACTAGAATATTTTTCCCCAAAACTGTGGCTGGACAAAAATATTCGGTGATAAATGAGTCGAATGAATGAATTTATTAGTAGAATTTATCTATAAGCTAGTACTCATATTGGTGATCAATTTCAGTTAACTTTAAAATTGACTAACAAAGGAGTTAAACCGAGACGTTTTTGGGTTATTCCACCTTTTTCCCAATTTCTTGACGTTTCATGGGGAGCCGAATTGGATAGAAGTGTATTGGTTCCACCTGGGCTCTTTGCGTCGATTTATGTAACTTTTGCCCCCGTTGATGACGTTATAATGGAAGATGTAAATTTTTGTATACATTCACGAAAATAGTATTTAATAATACCAATAATCGATTGAATTCTAATTTCTTTTATTAACCCGCTAAATTGACAATTTGTAATTAGGTCATGACAATTATCGTTAAAGGAGATGGGGCAATCGTTGTTCCATTATTTTCAACTTTACCTTGTTCTCCAGCTCTAGAAAGTAAGGACAAAAAGTTGGTGAAAGTTTTGTTTTCACTGTATAAGCGTATTATGAAATATGTATTTATGATTAAGATAAATACCTATGCAATTATGAATTTAATTTTTATTTATGTTTAATGTAATACTACATAGTGATGGAATGGAATTGTGGCTGCAATTATATAAACGATGTGCCTAAAGTCAATGTTTTTGAACTTAAAAATGTTGGCGAAACTGCTCGTTTCTGGATATTATATGAACATGATTTTGTGAATAAGGTATGGTATAATAACGAAATCTGTAGAAATATTTGTATAACAAAGTGTCATTATTCTCTTCAGTGATTAAATTAATAAGTATAATAAGGATCTTTTTATTTTTATTATAAATATTTTGTTTGCTTACTTTTTAGAATTATTATAAATTTGGGAATGAAGAAGAAGGAGAGTTTAGTTGTTCAAGTGGTCCAGAAGAAGAAGAAGACAGTGGAGAATCTACGTCCATCTCATGCCAGTCGTCCAAAGCATCATTTGAGGATTTTGGGGATGATTTAACTGTAGATGCTGATAGTAAACAACTGGTGATAATTCCCACTCCAAAAGAAGCTAAAAAGAAGAGGACCCTTGATTACGTTTTAAGAAAACCATTCTTAATATCTCCAGCATGCTTCAAACTTGAAACAGGACAAAGCATACAAATCAAAATTCATTTTGACCCTACTGAAGCTAAAGAATACATTTTGAAGCTCGCCATACTGTGTGACAATGGAGAAATTCGATGGAAGAAGGTGAGAGGTCTTGGGTGTGAAGTTTGTTATAAATTGTGCGAAGAAGATTATTCAGAAGACAATTGCACGCTTCCGTTGGATATTCGTCTTTGTGAATTTTCAAATAATGATTTTTATTTCGAACCATCATTCATGAATTTAGAGCAAAATGTCAAAGAAAGAGCAGTAAAGTAATAATGCAATATAAAGTAATTTATGTAATCTAAATAATTTATAAAGACATGAAACAACTTAATTTAAGAATAATGATGTTTTGTTTATAACATTTTAGCACAATGAAATTCTTTAATCTGACAAGCCATCCTGTTCTTTTTAATTGGATTAATCAAAGTTGGCCAAATATGACAATTGAATTTGAACCACCGAGCTTTTTTGTTTGCCAAAACTATCATGCAGATGTGAATATCATTGTAACAGCAAGAGAGAATGGAGATGTGAGTAAAAAACCACTACTAATGCTAATTAATACACACTTTTTAAATAGGATAAAATACAATACGATCGTTTTGGTATGACTTTAACTAATGAACAAACTATGCTCATTGTTAGTTTAAAGTCCAATTGTGTGGAGAGCTCATCCTTCCTTTCACATATCTCACTTACAATTTGGGATTATACATTAAAACAGTAGAGGCTTATTTGGAGATAATTCCTTCTTCACGTCTTGCCTTTGGCTACATTCCTTATAAATCAACCATTACGAAGAATATTACTTTTTTTAATTCGGGGTATTTATTAATTTCATGCTAATTTTAACTATTTAATTAACAATCTAAAATATGCATTCAAAGCGACTTATTTTGAAAAGCTTTTACAAAACGTTTAAAATGTGGCTTTAGTTATAACCGAATATTGTTTTATAGAACTCTACCGATTACTTGGCAAATAAAAATGCATGACCTATCAGCAGCAGATGCTGATGACAGTTTCGTTCCTGAAAAAATGCTGTCAAAAAAGAGAATAAGAATAAACCCAACTCATGGAATCGTAGAAGGAGGAAAACGAGGATGCATCAACATTTCCTTCAGGGCAAAAGTAAGGCTTTCCCTTTACATTTCACACACATATTCTATGGTAGTACATAAGATATACATTAGTCAAAGATTTGACTATGAAAAGCTTTTTTGTGTATTAAGAATTTGAATTATGTTTTTCTTTAAATCAAGGTTATTGGGTCATTCCGTTGGACTGTTGAAATAATTCTTCGCGAAAATCCAACCTTCAAACATGAAATAGAAGTAACAGCTATTGTTGAGAGAAAGTCTCTTTTTGCTGAATCGAACACAATAGAACTCTGGAACTTGAAAGAAACGAACCCTCCCGTTGCGTACGTCAATTTAATCAACCCAGGGTCATTGAATGTGCCTTTCACATGGGGAGACGTGATTGGAGACCAAAGTTCACTTTATAAAATTACTCCAGAGAAACCATCAGGCTCCGTTCCTCCAAAAAGCAATGTTAAATGTAAAATATTTATTGAGAAATTGAGTCAGACAGCTTACCTTGAAGATGTCTTTTTGCCATGTAACGTTGAAGGAATGAAACGACCAATCATCATTTCAATCATTGGCCTTCTTCCATCAAGCGACCAAATGTTTGGCGAAGATGGAGAAGCAGAATAATGCGTTATTTTTATAATAAACACCTATAATTCCTATTAAGTATGTACGAGATATTATATCGTATGATCATATTGGTATTATCTATTCACTAACCAGTATTATTATGCTTTATATCTGATGTAAAATGTCAAAAAATTAAATATTCCGTACTAATGTATGCATGTATAGAAAAAATTAATTTTTACATGAACCATTTATAGTTTTATTATAAAAATAATTTCATTAAAGTAAAATCCTAGATTTTATAATCATTAATTTGGATTCGAACACATTCACACTATCACACTCACACGTTTTCAAATAAGCTACCTATTACCTACATCAAAACAATTCTTATTGATATAAATAACATATAACTCGAAATAAGATTTGACAGTTAAATTATTGATTTAAGAAGACTTTGTAGGAATATTGGATTTTTTCTTTGTGTGCTTCTGCTCGGCTTTTTGATTTTCGGCCACTTCAAGAAACAAAGGAAGAGTTTCAGTAATTTTTGTATCATTGAGAAATTCTTTTCGAGCTTTAAGAACGAAATCTGAATCTATGTTGTGTTTTATGGCCAATTCGAGAGCTCTAAAGAAATGCGAAAATTAGTCGTTTGATATTAAGCGTACCAAACACGTAATGATTATGCAAATTCAATTAATTGCTACTCTAATTTATTTTTTGTTTATACATATCTACAATAGTAATAATCACGTTAATAAAATACAACAATGTGCACCTTTCCCAACGATGAGTGTTAACATTTAACTGAATCGCAAGAGCAATACTTCCACTCTGAATAAGCATACTTTCAGATTCTAAAACTCCTCCGATGAGAAGAGGAGCTTGTGCCTTTCTCAAGACATCCTGTGGTGTATCCTTTATAAAAATGATTACATACAATAAACCTTGTAAATATTTTTTATACTAACAAAAGTTATTATATTTGCAAAACTTACATAACGTAGAAAAGATTATATTGATTTAACAAAACAGCAATTCTTAATCAAAAATAAGAAAATAAACTATTACTTGAATATCTCTGATAAAATGAACTTTATCATAATGTTCAATTTCCTCAAAGCAAGCTTGAGCAACAGCGACACTTAAGTCAAGAGAAGCCAAACATCCAACAATTCCCCACAACATCTTATCCTTGGAGAAATGGTAAAATGCACACAACATAAATATTCGAATTTAATTAAACGATTACAGAATAAATGTTAGGCATACAATCACTGAAAAAGTAAAATATATAGTTTCATACGCCATCAATGTATCTTGAAATTTTAAGAGCCTCGCTGAAATCCTTTTCCCAAGAATATTTGTACGCATATTTGATAAAAGGATTTGAAAATTTTGTAGAGAAAGTTGCGTCTTTGCACGATAAATCAATTCGGTCATCAAAATATCCACAAATCTTCGCATCAAGTTCTTCAGGCCTAAAGAAGCAATTCATTCTTGTCTGTGAATTAGATCTTCATATTTTTATATTCATATGGTGTATGGCGTATGGTTGGTAAATAAAATAAAAGTAGTAGTGAAAGGAAAAGTGATAAAGAAAAATGTATTGTTGTGACGCTTTGTTATCCTTTTCAACCTTTCGTCGTATACAAATATGATCAACTTATAAAGCTATAAAAAATAAATTATGCATTGTATTTACGACAAAAGAATTTCCTGTGAAGTGTTTTCAAGCATGGTGGGGTCAGAAAAGAGTGCTTGTGGGAAGTAGTTTATTTTCAACCGCTTTCCTTCTTCAATGTAGGCAAGGATTGGAACCTTCCAATTCCATTTCATTGAAGTTACGCCTTTCCCCAGGCAATGTGTCGTAATTCTTCCTACTGTCATCACTTGAAGCAAATGGAGTTCTTTCTTAGAATCAATGATCGAAAGGAGACGCTCTTTCATTCCCGGATACTCATTTTGAGCGAAGGAGATTTCCATTGCGTGAAATTCAACCTCGACTTTCCCTTTATCTTTTCCGTTCCAAGGATCGAAGAGGCGTATAATCTTTGGATTTTTTGTGTCAATGAAAGCAATAAGGTCGGGACTCATCGCACATTTATTTTCATCTCCCCTCACTCTGATTCCATGCCATTTGATCTGCCCGAGCACTCTCCCTTCGTAATTGTAAACCAAAATAATATCGCCGGCACAAACGACGAATTGCCTAAAATCCAATTATTATATAACAAATGGCAACCCCTTCCGTTTGAAGACGTAAATATAGTCAAAGATTTAATTCGAACCTGTTGTTTTGTAAGATCAAATTGATCTTGCCTTTTTGTTCGACTCGCATTTCAAGGGTTGTTGCTATCTCGAGTCTATAGCAGTCGTATATTATAATATAGTCCTGTGTTACAACCACCAAAAAGTTTTTTCTTATTGAGGCCTATAGGAATTTAATGAAAATTAATGAAATATTTGCGATTAATGCTATACTATAACATACAATATGAATTGACGGAAAGAAGAACCGCGTATCCAATTTCGGATTAATTTTAATAAATCGTGACCTTGCCGAAATTTGAAGAATAAAAATTACTAGCAGTATAAGTTCTTAATACACAAAATGACAAAAATACAAATAATATTTAAATAGTAAACCCATGCAAAAAATCTTTTCCACACTAGTCCAAAGAGCCAAATCTTTTTTTCAGAATCTATTAAATATAATATATCGATTATGGTCTAAAAATAATAAATTGATGATACTTATGTAAAATTTTGGATAAACGGAGTGATTGCATCAGTTTTAATTAAAAGTGAAAGGAGAAAGAAGCCACAAAATAATTTCCACGCTTTTTTAAAACGGTTAATCTTTAAAGCATTTAAGGCTTTTTGAGTTTATTTTATGGCTAAACTTTAATGTGACCTCCACGACTTGCAACTACTTGAAGTGCTCGTCTCTGCATAGAAGTTGCCAGCGTCTGAAGAATATTGAGGGGAATTTCATCCCATGCTTGTTGGACCGCTGCTCGGAGGCTTGGAAGGTCGTCAAATTGCCTCCCATCGGCGTATACACGACGTGCCATAATTCCCCATAAATTTTCGATGGGGTTGAGATCAGGAGAAACGGCCGGATGATCCATAACGGGAACATTTTTCTCTTGTAGCCACTCTATTGTTGACGCTGCTGTGTGAGGGCGAGCTCCATCCTCCATTTTCCACATTTTCTCGTCGGACCAGACTATCTTCTTCCATCTTCCTGGGAACTGAACTTTGTCTTTAGCCCAGGCCAACCTACTCGCAATATGCCCTGGTTGTAACTTCGGACGGACGGCCATTTTGCGAAATTTAAGCGTTGGAGTTGAATTCAACATTCTCCTAATGCTTTCCCTGGAAATGTCCAAGTTGAGTTGGCTTTTAATTTGGGGACAGGAAATTCTCTGGTTGCTGGCAAGTCGGCGAATGTGGCGTTCGTCAACGGGACTCACTTTTTTGGTCTTCCTCTTCTCTCCCTCCTTGGACCAGGCGGCGTGTTTTCTTTATTTTTGACAAATTTCGCAATAGTCGAAAAATCCCGACCAATTTCTCTTCCAATTTCGCGAAAAGACTGGCCGTTTCTACGCAAAGCGACGATTTGCCCTTTTTGGAATTCGGTCAATAACGGTCCTCTTCCCATTGTCACTAAATAAACAACCATCGTTAGGGAATTGTATTTTTTGAATTATTTACCCATTAAATAATTATTCTAAATAATAAAAATTATTACAAAATCCATACCTGATTTTAAAAGCCTGAAAATAGAAGTGAAAGTCCTGGGAAAGCCAGATGTGGAAATAATTTTGAGGCACCCGGATTTTGAATTTTTTCGAAATTTCAGTTTTATAAAAGTGATGGCTCTTTCAAACTCACTGGATATTGTTTAAAGCTTATTTTTAACATCCCACTACATTGGTTTGTGATTTAGTCAATTGGTTCTATAAATTTCGCACTTTATTTTAGTGTGGAAAATATTTTGTGCATGGCTTTATAAATGAATAGTTTATATAAAAGTGTTTAACACACTATTATAATACATTCGCACTGCGAATACCTGTGAAGCTCAATATTGAAAATGCATGTGATGTGGAACAGGAAACATTTGTATTACCTATCCTTATAATGCCCACCTTTGCATTTTCAAAACTGCGCTTTTAACTCAAGGATATTCGCAGCGTGAAAGCATTATAAGTTAAAGAATTAATTAAAATTAATAATTATAACATAAACACCAGATTGTCAAAATTCCAAAATGATCTCTTTTATGTACATACGTATTTCTTTTCAATTTTTACCCTTTTACAAAACCACTCAGGAATATTCACAACTTTTATTCGATGGAGATTATTGGAATTTAATAAATTTTAATGTCTATTCCAATTTAATTATAAAAGTAATTAGTTAAATAATTAATAGTAATGTAGAAAAGAATTGTAATGCGTTAGAATATTAGCTCATTTAAAAGAGAACGAAATTTCAATCTCATCAATTCAACTCGTGCGTACAAAACGAGAATTTTCAAAAACCGAATATATAAGATAAAATTCAAAATCAATTTATTTGTTGTTATTTTTTAATTTGCACAAAATTGGATACGTGGTTCTTCCATCTGACTAGTCATATAGTTACAATGTAAAATAGTTAAAGTACCCACCAATAACACTCTGTGTTTCACGTTGGAACAATGTTCTTCAGGCTCATTGATGTCCGAAAGTGTCAATAGGTTATCATCATTGTGAAGAACTATACAAATCAATCAATAAAAATTAATTACTTTTAAAACCACCTTTAAGACATAATCTTAACATTCATAGAGAATGTTCAACTAAAGACCTGTTATTGTGTCCCATTTCCATTTCCGATTTAAAAGAGTTGCCAATAAAACATTTCCAGATGCAGAAGCTCCAATAACTCTTGTTCCATCTAATGCCCATTCCATATCATAAAGACTTCCGAAGTTATGTCGTGTAGGGCTTAACACTGCCTAAACCCACACTTCATTTATTATTTATTACATAGTACATTAAATGTAAAAATGTAGTATTTATTAATATGGTATGGTACAGTATGTTATGTATTTATGTACCAGTATGTATTTAAATCTAATATAGAAAATGGAAAATTTGATTTTTATCAACTTTATCTCACTCACTCCATACTTATTGCATAAAAGAATTGAATTGAACACTCCAACGGCAAATAAATTTCCTAGTGGGGCCCAAGAAAGAGATGTGATTGGAGATTTGAGAGGAAGTGAAGTAAACATTACTTGACCGTTCACATTCCATATTTTGTATACAAAGTCTTCACCGCCGGAAAGAATGAGATCGTTCTCAGTGTTCCATGAAAGCGCTAGAACAAGTCCATTATGGCCAACCCAACACTTCCCTGAAGAATCTGCTACGACTCGCTGGTAGATAATGTTGTGCCCACACGAGTAAATGATTGAATTTGAGTTTGGTGACCAAGTTGAGGCATAAATTGGTGACAAATCTTTAGCTAAAATCAATCTGTTTGATCCGGAGAGAGACCAAGTTTTAACAAAACCATCTTCTCCTGTCGTTAATACCTCTTGGCCGTTAGGGCTCATTGAAATGCTTAAAACAGCCCCTTGATTTAAAATCAAAATGTAAAGATAGTAAAGGATGACATAAAATCCAGCATTATGAAATTATTTTAATCATATAAGAATAACTAGAAAATCATAATTTCATCGTACAATAGTTTTAAAGTTGAATGTGGAAAAGATGAAAACCTTTGTGGATTCCTTGCAATGCAACTTCAACTTTTCCTTTGGAATCAAGGTAGTAAGCACTTCCATCGCTTGTTGCAAGAAAATAAAGTAATCTGCCAGGAATATGTTTAATAGACGACTTTAATTTTGTAGGATAAACATTATCTTGGAATTTAAAAGATTCAGTCGTTATATTTGACAAAATGTTCCATTTCATAAGAGTATGATCATCGCTAAATTATGAATTTGTATTTTTAAAATTATTTATAAACGAATATAAATATAATTTTTTGGAATTTAGTTTCAAAATTTTATAAATATATTAAGATACAAAATAGATTAATAAATGAAAAATTCGCACCCAACAGACAAAGTTTCATTATTGTTGATCCAAGTTGCGGAAGCATTCACCGATTGATGAGCATGATTGGCAAGAATCTTGAACTTCATCATCGAATTGTTCAAAACAACATAGTGAAATGAAATAAAAAATGAAGAATAGTTACTAAAGTAGACTTATAAACTTCTATGTCAACTGTTACCATAAAATGGCGAAATTAAAATATCATCATTTTCATCATCAACAATATGTTATAGTAAAACAATATGATATTACTCCAACATTGTGTTGGTGGCTTTTGTGTATAATACCTAATAAATACAAACCAGAGTAGATTGAATATGTACAAGTTATAAAACACAAATAAACAAGATGACGAATTTTAAATAAAAATATAAAATGTTTATTAACTTTATTAACATTGATGCATGTTATGATATATCTACCTGTAATATATTTTTTTACATTTGTCCGCATTGGGTTATCGTGACAGTAATTTTAGGTTTATTGTTCGGTCCGGTTGGAACGTTTTCAATTTTCCTCATCACAAGAAGTCCATCAATAACACGACCAAAGACAACATGCTTTCCATCCAAAAAATCGCATTTTGCACAAGTTATGAAGAATTGGCATCCATTTGTGTCAGGACCGCTATTTGCCTGCGCAAAAAATATTTGTAGGTTGTTGAAGGGTATCGAGGTTTGCAATAATTTATTGTAATAGTACCTTATTAAATTACATTTTACTATAAAATTATGTTTAGTAAGGTATACCATTGATAACAGTCCTGGAACATCATGAGTCAAAGTAAAATTTTCGTCTTTAAATGAGGATCCATAAATGCTTCTACTTCCAGTGCCGTCATTCTACAAAACATGTTAATGGAATGTAAAAAACAAATTCAACGGTAATTAATTAGAAATGGATTAGATATTATCATGAAAACGGTTAATTTACATTTAGAAAATCTCCTCCTTGAATCATAAAATCTTTAATCACACGATGAAACGTGGCTCCTTTATATCCGATCGGCAAACCATCCTTTTTATACTCTCCTGTACAAAACTGTCTGAAATTTTCTGCTGTTTTTGGAGCGACATCAGCGTAAAGCTACAAAATATAATGTTAAATATAAACATAGTTAAATATACAAAAAATATTTATATGCAATATAAAAAGTAGTAAAATCGTAAATAGTGTAAAAGTATCAATTTCGTCAAACCTCGATTATCATTCGGCCGACCTCCTGTAAACAAAAATAGAATAATAATAAATAAAAATGGCATAATAAAGTAATATTTTTTATTGTACTATTGTAATTGTAGCATTGAAATTGTAATTAAATTGCTAAATAAAACATTTCTAATGCTTAATAATATAAGTTAATATACTTATAGTTAAAAACTATTTACAGTATTTAATTTAATTTTACCATTGTTCCAATGCTGATATCAAGGAACACAACAGGATTTTGCGGTGTCCTTAAATGGGTTTGAATCTGTGCCCAAGTCGGCATTTTAGTTATCGTTGGTCTCTCAAACTGCCAATAAAGACAAATTAAATATTACGAAAATAATTTATTACATATTTAAGATTTTAATAAACTTTGTATTTGGTCAGTTTAAACATTGCCATTACCTTTTATTTGACGTATGACGGAATAAAACAGTCGAACGAAATAATACGAAAGAAATAATTAAATAATAAAGGATTTAAGTTAAAGATTTCACAGTTAAGATTTAATGACGTTGACAATTATCTATATTTAATAGTATAAATAATTTATCGAAACTTGACAATTATTTCGCTAGCCACTCGCTCTCGCTGTCGAATAGCCGCTATTATGCCGCAAATGCTTATAATATTGCCTATGCCTATGCTCAATTCTGCATAAAAATTACACATGAATGAATGTCTACAATTTTGGAGGCAAATAAGATTCAAGTTCAAGCCAGCAAATACATTTCTATAAATTCTAAATCATTTCTCTCTTCAGTATGCTCAACGACAATACTCAATAACTTCTTTTGACCCTAATCAAAAATTCGCTTTTGTAATTGTAATTTATTCTCATTGATTAGAAATTCGCAAAATAGTTTTTTTTTTCAAAATTGCTTATCTTGATACATTGTTGAAAGGTAGACGCTAAAGGATGAACTGTTAACATGTGTATTCTGAAGCTGTCCCAGAAGAAGCTCCTCTTTTGGTGCCGCGAGAGGATGTCAAGTGGGCATGTCCCCGAGTTGATGTTATGAATGGGATTGTGGTAGTGTGGAGAAAGTGCGACGTAGAAGTGAGATGGCGCTCATGACGCCCATTTGGCCTGGGGCTCCTCAACGCCTGCCATATTTGGATAACGAAGTGAAGTAAAGTCTAACTAAAGTGCAAAAAAACCGTTCGATCAGAATCAGTAGAGAGAGACTCTTTCTGTGCATTGTGGATGGTGTGTGTGTATGTTTGTGGAGTGTGTATTCTAATTGTGCAGCCAGCAGCATCCGTAGACTCGTATTATTCGCTCGCCAGTCACTCAGCATCTTTCGCATTATTCGCATTACAATCCGCTCACAGATCCTCATACCACACCATCAACATATTTAATTCCTTCTACTTCACTCCAGAATTGAGACCGTCAAGAGAGATCAAAAATCAATTGCCATCAACTTCGAGCCAATAACATTCGGCCGAAGACGTGAGACACACGAGAAGTGGAGGTCTGGTCCACACGACCTCAAATCGTCGTCTTCGTCTAATTAAATTCCAATTGTACCATTCTCCAGCCAACCAGCCCTCTCGTCTCTTCCATCAATTCCCACTCCTTGAGGTTTTAAATAAATACTTGAGTGCGAGACATTTTCCAAAAATTTTAAATCATTTTTGACAAAACTTTAACTGTGTTCTGTCTTTTTTAAAAACTACGTTTTGTTTAATTTAACTCTTTTTCCTAGGAGTCTTTGTATACTGCGTTGAAAGTGCGTTTTTTTCCTGCGTCGTACCTCTTTTGAAATTATCTTTGGTGCCTTTTTGTGTTTCGAAAACATCTTTACAATTTCAGTTACCCGAATTCAATTATTCGATTGAAACATTCATTCCAATTCTTCTTTTATCATCACATCTCTCACCGTAAGTTGGTTCTGTTGGTTCATTCATTGAAATTGGCAATGAGTAATTAGTTTAATCATGATTTATCATGGTGGGGATTCAACAATATGTTTCTACGTTTTTCTGTAACTTGATTTTATTGGAAATTTGAGAATATTTTACATCAGCTGAGTTTGCTGAGAAATGTTTACAACTTTTAATATTCTTTGTTAATTTTTGATTTATAATCTCAATTTGTATGCTTTGTTAGATAAGATATTTGATACTCCTTCTTTTATCTTTTTATATCTGATTTTAACCGATATCAAACTGTTTTGTGTTTTTATTTACGAGCATCGAATAATGTATAGAACTTTAATGCTAATGCACCTCTGGGAAATCAATAATAGACACATGAAATTGATTATGCATTATGCATACCTAAATAATATTAGAAAAACAATAATTCCCTCGTTTTATTCTATCATTAATTTAACATTTTAACTCAATTCAATTGTAGTTTCTTGATCTTAAATGAGTGTTTTTGTAGCATTCCAAGGAACCATTAAATTATTATCAAATATTGTAATTGATGTCATAAAATATTTTGTAATTTGTGAAATGTTTACCACTTACATTTTCGAATGGTGGCATTCTCGACTTGTTGTCTTTGTTGACTGTTTATGACAATGAGTTTACACTTCATACAAATTAGGACGCTAGTTTATTTATAAATTTTAAGTTCAAATTTCAACCACGTTTATTTAATAGTGTATTGGATATTTATAAACTTTTTCGTTAACTGTAGTCAATCAATAATATATAAAGGGAACTTTAAAATTAAACTTGTAATTAGATGCTCTAGTTTTAGATAAGAAACTCTAATAACACTAATAAGTTATAGTTTAGTATGTACTCACAAAAGAAATCAAATTAATTTTCCTCTATACAATTGTAACCCTTTTTTGTTTTGTTCCAGGTGGCAATGTCACCGATGCCGATGCAGACGAAGATCGGAGACGCGTCTCTAAAGTTTGGGCCGGATTGGCTCCGCGCTTTGTCATCAGACAGCGGGAGTGGAGGCGGTGTGACCGGCGGAGGCGGAGGAGGGGGTTGGAGTAGCGGGAGTGGAGGCGGCGGTGGATCAGATCGGGATCGTTTTCGGGATTATCAGCCTCACCACGCTTCCCACTCCCATCAGAGCCATATGAAGGGTCGCGAACGTGGAGACGAACCGTATATTCGAGAACGAGATCATACGCGGGAACCGAAAGGTTCAGCCTCGCCCGAACATCCATCATTTCGGTTCAAGGCAGCCGAGTTTCGCTACACGCGGGAAGAAATGTTGGCTCTCTACGACAAGAACCTTTCAACTCCTTCTTACCTCAGTTCATTCGGGACTCTGTTTGTTGAGAAAATGCAACCGCCACTTGCCTTCTCGCAACCTTCAGAGGAAGAAATTGTAAGACCCAATTCCCTACTTTCAAAATTGGAAATATAGAGAGACCATGTGAGAATTTGAGGAAAATAAATTGAATTTAATTGACACGCAGCGCATCTGGCACATCCCACAACCGGAGTCATCTAGACAGGGAGGGAGTACGGGGCCGCCGCCGTCTGGCCGAGGAGGATACTCAGTCCGGGGTCGTGGTGGAGGGATTGAACGTGGGAGAGGAAGAGGCCGGGGTGGTGTGGGTCCAGGTAGTGGTGGTGGCTACTACGGACGACCTCACGAAGAAGAAGACCGCTCTTTTACTCGCCCAAGAACCTTTGAGCGTTCTCAGGTAAAGGTCACGAAGGTAATTCTATGGCTCTCACTAACTCTTTCCTTGAGTTGCCGATAGAATTATTCTTTTAATTTTTTATCTCTCCTCCTTTTCCTTTTACCTTTCTCCTCTCACTAACTTTATTTTGAGATTTTTTTTGAAGAAGAGCTTTTTATAATGTACAACATTATTCATTTATTTCATTTATATTCGAAAATTTTAAATGATTCAGAGCGCTCACGAGAGGGCTTCTTGGACTGAGAGGAACGGAGCGATGGGTGGCCCTGGTCCTTCTCCACCTGAAGAAGGAACACGAGGGGCTTCTGGAGGCAGCTGGAGAACTCGAGAATCCTTTGGTGGACGACGACATGAGGAAGACGAAGCCGGGTGGCGTAAAACGCGTTGGAGGAGAGACGAAGAAGAAGAAAACTCAAGGACTCAGGGCTCTGGTCGTCGACTTCATAAAAGTTGGAGCGAAGATGGAAACAACGATAACCTTCCTGAATGGTAATTAGAAGAATTTAATTTATAAAAGCTAAGGCAAAGAAATGTATCTCTCTATCAGGAAACAAATCTAAATTACTTAATATTTTCCCATCAAAAGGGCGAAAGACAATCCATGTGAGGAAAGTGGGACTTTTGATTCGACGGGGGCTTTCCATGGAGAAGATCGGCATGGAACCTCGGCTTCCAAGAGTCATTCTTACGATGGAAGAACTGGAGGCAAGTTGAGAGATAAAAATGAATCCGAGCCTCATGGATCTCAAATTGATAGAGGTATTTTAAAATGTTTATTAAAATTTTGATTATTAATAAATAAATACCTTATTTGTTATTTTTAATAAATTGTATTGATATTTTTTATATCAGTAAATCACTTTACAGTACAAAAAAGAACTCCTGAGAGGAATGAGAGTAAAAAAGCTGTGATTCCCCCATCAGTGAAGGAAGAATCAGAACACGAAGTTTCTTCAAATGACCATACAAAGGAACGTTACTCGGCGACTGTCACAAGCTCCTCGACGGCTTACCGGAATTCAGACGATCATCATCATCCTGACCAGTATAAAAACCATTCAAAGTCGGACGTGTCTCATAATCAGTTGAGGAACGATGGTGGGAGCCAAGCTGACCAATTTCAGAAATTAGCTTCGAAGATTATCTCAGGACCGACACATTCGGGGAAAATGCGACAAGAGGACAGTATTGAACTTTGTTCTTCCACAAACTCTCACAATTTATCCGGTCACCACAAACCCGTTGAAGACGACCAGTTTCTTTGGTATGAATTATTTTCTCAATTTGACCAAGTTACTTTGAAGTAGTGGTTATTGATTATGGGCTTATTTATTTCAGTATGACGGAAGCAGATAACCTCGTAGCCAAGCTTGTTGAAGAAGATGCTTCTATGAGAGTGAGAGCTTCGAATAAAGAGATTCCTTCAATGAACCTCGGGAGCCATTCTCACGCTCATCCCATCCAGACTCAACATCAGGCAAAAAGTCCATCCATGAACCCTATCGTGAGCAATAGTAGTAACCTGAGTGGTGGAGGTGGAATTCATCCGCCTTCTCACATGGGCCTTCCTCCCCCTGGAGAAATCAAGTGGCTTTACCGTGATCCACAAGGAAACGTGCAAGGGCCGTTTGAAAGCCATGAAATGGCCCAATGGTACTCGCAGGGCTATTTCGCGGGAACCCTTCTTCTCCGACGAGATTGCGATAAGAATTTCACAACTTTATCTGACATGGCTATCCTCTACGGGAGAAATCCCTTTGTTGACCATCCTGAAGCTGGCGTGCCTCCTTCGCCACACGTAATAATTCAAAACTTTTATGTATATTTTAAAGTTTTATTGAGCCAAACTAATTTCTTTTAATAATTAAGTATTATCACGCCACGAGTCATTAAATAATTTTATTTATTGACAATATAGGAACAGCAACAGTTCCCGATTCAGCATCCAAGTGCCTTAGAAAACGAAGACTCGAACTTCAATGAAAGCAACCCTGAGCTAATTCAACATCAAATTCAAAAGCAACATGAACAATTTCTTCTTAAGTAAGTTTTAATGAAAATAACTTCACTTTATTGGCCATTTGTGAAATAACTTCTTTAATATTTAATATGCTTTTTTTATTTAGTTGCATGAATCAAGGAGGTATCCCAAGTCATAGTCAAGAAAAGGAAGAATCCGGATGGTCGAATCACGGAATTCAGCATCCTTCTCAACCTTCGAGCCAAGTAGTGCAGCAACAGCAAGGTCCTGGAAGACCCGGAGGTCCAATGGGAGCCTTAACGCATGAACAAATGGCTCTGCTCAACTTTGCTAAAGCACAGGGGTTAAACATTAATAACTTAGACCATCCGAATCCCATTGAACATCTCTCTTCCTTGTTTCAGCGTCAAGCTCAGGTAAAAATATCTATAAAGAATTTTTCTCCTGTTTTTCTCCTATTATTTAGGCTTTAAGTTGTATTTTATATGATTTTTTTAGCTCAAAAACCAAGAAATACTTCATAAAAATCCTTCCTCGAAAAACGACTTTTCGAGTTCTATTCTAAATCAAATGAGTGCATCGGTAATGTTTGCAATATTTGACAAAACCCTAAATATAAATATTTAAGAGATGAGGCCAACTTTTCTTATAATTTATTCTCTATAGCATGAAGTACGAAAATCTCCGAATCCCTCTTCTGATCCCATTCAGTCACTGGTTCAACAGTTAACGAACATGTCACAACTTCAAGAGCAACAACAACAGAGACAACAGATGAAACATACTGTGGTTCCGGTGAATAAGATGGAGAATCAATGGGGAGCATCCCCTCCAAGTTCAATGGTTAATCACCAGCAGCAAATCCTTATGAATTCTTCTATGAATTCAGCTGCTCCTCATCCCCAATCCACATGGATGGGTCCATCCGTTAGTATGGACTGGCAATACCGTGAACACATTATGAAAATGCAACAACATAAAATGGTATTTATACAAATACTAACCCGCATTTGATACTGTAAACCCAGCCCTTTAAGTTTTATTTAACGAGTATCATAAATATTTAATTAATTAAAATTTCAGCAAGAAGAAGAGAATTTGCGACGAAGAAAAGAAGTCGAAGAAGACAGGAAACGATTCAATGACGAAGAAGAACGAAAAAGACTCGAAGCCGAAGATAAAGAAAAAAAGCGAATTCTTGAGGTTAACTATCGCTTTAAATACTTTATTTTAATTAATTAATATTTTGTTTCCAACTTTTATAAAAATTAAACGGGTCTTAAAATTATAGGAGCAATTCCTTCAACAACAAAAACAAAAGGAGGCTATTTTACAGCAGCAAAAGAAAGCAGCAGCCCATCAATTAGAAATGAGGCAAAAAGAAATTCTTTTGCAGCAACAACAACAACAGCAACGGCTCCAATTCGAACAGCAACAGAGAATTGAACAACAACAAAGACAAGAACAGCAGCAAAGGCATGAAGAACAACAAAGAATTGAGGCTCAAATGAAGCTCGAAGCACAACAGAGACAAGAGGCTGAACAACGACAACAAGCAGAAGCCCAAAAGCGACAACAGGAAATGCAGAGACTTCATCAAGAACAACAGAGACGCGAGGAGCTGCAGCGAAGAGAACAAGAAGAACAGCAGAGGCTTCAAGAACAACAGTTATTCAATTGGCAGCAACAAAGCCAACAAGCTTCCCAATTGCCCCAACGCCCTCCGCAGACCATACTTGAAATCCAAGAAGAAGAGGCTAGGAAGCAACAGGAGGAAGAACATCGTCAGCAATCGATGAAAAAGAAGCAACAACTGCAGGAGCAACAGAGGCAAAGAGAACAACAGCAACAGAGCAAAGCTGCTGGACTCAGTCTTAAATGGGCCCAATCAGCCGCGGCTCAACAGCAAAATGTCCCAATTAAGAGCTTGAAAGAGATACAGGCTGAAGAGCAAGCAAAGCTTGCGAATGTACATTGACAATATTTTCTCTTTAATAATATTATTAATAGACAATTTTAAGTAATAACCAATTATGTTTTTTTAATTTTATAGAAAATGTACAATTAACATAAGTTTAATTGTATGTTTTCTGATTTAAAATATCTATATTTTTATAAGTATTGGATTTTTCTTACTTGACTCGGTCGGGTGAAAGCATATAAATTGAGAATTTTATATTCAAATAAACTTATTAATTTCTTATTTAAATATTTGTTAACTTGTATTATCATCTAATTAGATCCAAGAAAAGGAAAAGGCAGACAGAGCCAAAATTCAACTCCATAATCAACAACAACAGGCTTGGAGCTCACATCTAACATGGGCAAATCGTGCATCCCTCAACGCTCCAAATCCTTCGACCAAAACTAATGGTTAAATATTGGAAAAATTATATTTAAATTCATTGAAGGAATTCCGTTTAATAAAATTTTACTAATAGGAGGGATTTGGGATGAACCGAAGAGTCAGCCGTCAGCGAAAGCCACTGGGCCGCCTCAGAATCCTCAAAATAGCAATCCGTTTCCGAATACGAACTACCAAAGCAGCAGCAAAACCACTGGGAAAGGAAAGAAAGAAGGCGAAGACTTCATTAAACTTCTACATGACCAACAGCAGGGGAAGGGGAAATCAGCGGCTCAGACGCAGCCACAAGATGAATTTACCCGCTGGTGCTTTGAGACTGTTGAGAATATTGGAGGTGGCGGGGTTGACACCCCGACATTTGTCAATTTCCTCAAAGAAGTGGAGTCTCCGTTCGAGGTTGGGGATTATGTCCGGTCGTACCTGGGAGAAGGACGGGACTCGAAGGAGTTTGCTAAAGAGTTCCTCGAGCGACGTTCACGGTGGAAGAGTGCTTGCCGAAAGGGAAAGGACGAGGGAGGAACGTTTGAAGACAATCTCTGTCGACCTGCCTTCGCAGTCAACCCTTCACAGAATGACTTCCAAGAAGTCAAGGTGAATTCATCAAATCATCTCTCCACTTTTACTTTTTAAAACGTGTATTTTTAATTCAATTAACACATGTTTTTTCACTTTTAATATTAATTATTAATAATTAATTTTTCCATAATATTTAATCCATTTTTTACAAGTTTTTCTTCAACTTTCTTGTTAGTTTTTGTTGATAATTTCTCTTAATTAATTGAACGCCTTTTTATAGGCGAAGGGGAAGAAGGGAAAGAAAGGGAAGATGCAGAAGGTGGATTCCCGAATTCTCGGCTTCAACGTCACCTCGGCCCCGGACCGTGTCAACGTTGGGAAGAGGGACTACGGGGACGGAAATGATTAATTTTATTTTCAACGCCTCAATGTTTGGATCAAAATGAACGTGTGGGATGTAACTGACCAACTCTTAAATATGAAGGAGGGGTTCTTTTGTGTAAGAACGGAAACTGAATTGTTAATTACTAGAGAGAGTATTTATTTAATTAAAAAAAGATGCTGTAAAAATCAATGAGTTATTTTGATCTAATTGGGGCACTGGTTGAAACATTTAATAATGACGAGCTATGAGTGTCAAAGAAGAAACCAAACAAAGTATAATTTTAAAAATGCATATAAAAATGATACTGAAACGACATGAGATGAGGAAGATATACAAATGTGTAGGAAGAAGCATGGAAGGTTTATATTATATATAAAAACGACTATGAATTTGATTATTAAATATAATTATTATATATTACCTTATACTACAAATAAATACATTAAATATGAAAGTTTTGTCTATTTAACGAAAACAAATGCATTATTTCTAAATTACATAATGATGGCCATCTAGATTTAGAAAATTATGACGCAAGACTTGAGCTAACTAATGAAGTAATGATAGATGAAATATTTTTCAATTTAATCTTTCGTTCTCGTACATAGGATTATTCAAATTATTCATTTTGAGATAAATTGTTTCTTTATTAAAAGAATACCATTTAATTACAATTTTACAATCAATGAGATTAAACTAACAATTTCTATGATCATGGGCATATTTTTGGCAGATAAGTCGATATACTATAATAGAAAAAATTAATGAAAATAGTAAAATAGTAAATCCAAATTAACAAGAAAAATGTTGAGCAAATGAATGATACTAATTAAAGTAACTTGCAACTCCGTTTATTCATAATTATATCATACGAGGATGAACAACGTAAAATCGACATTAGATGGTAATGTACAAATGAAGTTATCCAATATATATTTTCATACTTCCATTTCTGGTGAACTTTTAATTTATTGTAACTAATTCAAGATGTTTCATAGTCCAAACAATTTTTTGATCGTAATAACAGGGAATATTAGAGAGAAATGAGTTATAAAAAAGACATGTCTTGAAGAAAAGTTCTAACATGTTTATTAGCTATTATAACCCTTAATATAAATTGTAAAAGAGGATTAAGTTGCTTAAATATTATATTTTATAGTTTGGGTTATTTTTGAGAAGATTATGTTCAGTTTACTCGAGGTCGGGAAGTTCCTCGTCATCATCTGAGTCTGTAGCGGGATCGTCACCAAGGTCGTCGAGATTTGGTTTGTCCATTCCCATTCCCATTCCGCCCATACCTCCCATTCCGCCCATTCCACCCATACCTCCTGCCATACCGCCAAGACCTCCCATTTGTCTCATCATCTAATTTATAATTAAAAATGTTATTATTTTTCATTTTAAATTGCATAATAAATTAATCATTAATATTTAGAATTATTTTTCATTGCCTCTTCAAAGTCAGTGTCTCCAGCACCGCCCCTCATTCCACCGCCACCTCCACCAGGAGCTTCTTCGTCCGACTCGTCTTCATCGACCCATTTATCAAAGTCAATTTTGACCCAGTGATACTTCGCGTTCCCTTTCGTGAGTCTTGGCCAATAAGGTCCTTCTTTCGACTTCTTGAGGCAGAATTCAATGAATCGATCTCGGACAACATGAAGGGACTTGTCAGGGTCGATGGCTTCGTGGAGATCTATCGTCACTTGATATTCCTTCTTGTCGGTTCCTCCTCTCCCGTGAAAGTATACTTTTTCTGGCTCAATTTTGATGGTCGGATCTTTACAATCTTCTAATAAAACTGTTAAGAAGAGACAGTTGTACCGCTGCGCCCACGTCACACTCGGAGTATTAACTCTATAAAATATGTGATCCATCTATTAGTTGATTAGTCTTCAAAAGTATTACGCAATACAATAAATGTAAACGTAATGTATTCAAAAACGCCAAATAATGAATTGCAGTAGTAATTCGGTAAATCGAACATTAGCTAAAAATATAAGTGAGCTTCACACATATTCTACAAAGAGATTAAATACAAAAACCATTGACTCACGCTTGATTAGATGTCATTTTCCTTCTATGCAAATAAACTCGTCCAGAGACTGAAAGATCTAACGATGGGAAAATTGACTCGAGCGATGAATGACGTTCCGGAAAACTGCAATGAGAGGAAGAAGTGAATAATGAGGAATTGTGTTATAGCTAATTGGTCGGTTGTTAATAAATAATGAATTTAATTTGGTTTATACTTTCGGCCTTTTTGGATTAGACGACTTTCCTCTTTCTACCTCGTCGGCGTTCTATTCGTATCTTGGTCGTGGAGAAGCCGTAAGGCGCCTACTGGAAATTGCTGGAAGGTTTCAACGTAAAGGGAGCCATCTTGTGCCTCGTGACCAACACTCGACCTATCGCTTCTCACTACAATTTCAATTTACCCGCCCCAACACCTCTTCTTTAGCTTAAATTATTAAAATATAATTCTCAAGTAGACCAATCATTGCGTATACAGGTGCGTTTATGGGCATCTATCATTTAAAGAATAGTAATACTACCCAATGTATAATCTTTTGGCTATTACATTATTATATATTTTTTTATTGTGGTGTTGGAATATTGGTAGATGCACAATTCTAAATATATCGAATATTGTACAGTTGTAGATTTATAGTTGATGTTTTAAATTCTTTATATCAAGTTAAAGCATATAATTTACATGAAGCTTAACATTTTAAATAAATAATTCACCTATATTATTAGACTGTTATTAAGAAATTATGTATGCTATGTAATACAGAATGATAAGAAACCTTGTTTTTGACATTTTATATAATAGTTTTATTTTAATTTAAAAAACAAAAGGCATTCATCAATTCATCGAGAAGCACAACAAGATGACAGAGACCATCAGTGTATTAACTGTAGTAAATAGCAAATAAAAATATTTGAGAAATAGAGATGTCCATTGATGGCATATTGTGTTAATTGAAATAACATTGCAGAATCTTTCTCGACTTACAACTCTCATGTAGTATATGTATAATTCGTGTGTGTAACAATGAAATATTCAGTTTGTAAACAATGAGTGATTTTTGTTGAGAGAGAACAAGACATTGACAGATGTGAAGAAAATGAGCCATGGTTCACGAAGGAATAGAAGTAATACATTGATTTCCAACATCTTTACTATTTAGGTTAAGATTAGGGCTAAGCCTGTCATTATATTGAGCAACTTCAGACAAGAGGGGAGTTAAGCAGATAATAATGGTCATGAGAAAAACTTATATTTTGATATTGCAAATATATGCAGAGAGAGGAATAAGGAATTAGGACCAAGTGAGGATGCGTCCGGCGAAGTAAAAGGGAATGAAAAATGACCTGCCGTTCTCAAGATTTGTCTTTCAATGATTTGTGATGAGGTAGAAGTGTCTCTAGTGTGGTAATTGGCCATTTAAGACGACACTCCACTTTGTTTCGCTCCGAGACGAACAGAGTCAGAGGACAATTAATAACAAAGTAATAACTAATGATCCAACTTCATTCAAAATGAGTCTATTGTATTTTTATGCTAATCACTTTCTCATTTGTATTCATATTGAATAAAGGGTGAATCGTTACGAAATCAGACTTCCATTTCTTTCCAAATTGAATTGGGCGAAAAAATTTTAAGGTGTAGTTAAAAGGAGATGAGATTACTTATCTAGTTATCAAGATTTTTTCCCTAACCCTCTTCGTTGAAGATGATTTCAAGAGCATCTCACCTCAACTCTCTCATTAACATTAACAGTTGTCATTCAATATTCAAGTTGCCTTCTTGACCCTCATTATTATTCTTCAGCTCATATTTCCCAATTGGTATATCACGAACCATTTATGTAAATGCATTCATTTTTATTAATCAAATAACAATCATTCATATACAGTACATCTAATATCATTTGGGTAAAGGTTTCAAATATTCGTTTAGACAATTTAATTTAGCAAGATCCGAAGTTACAAACATCATTACGGATACCAGTCAATTTTCCATTTTGTTCTCATCATCCAAGCGTCGTCACTTTTAATGTTCACCCAATTCCATTTATTAGTTGTTCTGAGCAGAGCTTGAAGCGCTTTAGTTAAGAGGATCGGATTGATTTCAAAGACGCTCTCGTCTTCGTCCGAGAATGGAGAATCCGTTGGGTTTATGAGAGATGCCTCGGTGACAGCGTGTTGCTTGAGTTTTTTCCATTCCACTGTATCTGACGCAGAAGTTTGAGATAAACTCTTGCCTGTAATGTCCAATTCCAATTTCTCATATGCTATTGGCATAATTCTTTCGCCCTCACTGCCTATGCTGTAGCTTGAGTTTGAGCTTATGCATTCTTCATCGTCGTCTTCGCCACCAAATTCCTCTTCATCATCATCTTCGCCAAATTCTTCTTCATCATCCTCTCCACCAATTTCCTTTCCACTATCTTTAACTCTTTTCAATTTGCTCACAAAACTTCCATCGAGATTTGGATAGTAGTGAGAAGTCCAAGCAAAAAAATCGACTTCTCTCTTCATTAGCAACTGATTCAAGTGATAGCATTTTCTGATTGCTCTGTACAATTCCTTTTCTGACATCACAACTTCCTATTACAAACATATTTAATAAATAGTACAACAGTAGAGTACAGTGGATTCATTTCAAATTATGATAGATTTCATAATTTCATTGATTCCATCATATTTAAATTCATTAATTTTTTCTCAAAAATATTGAGTTTTACCTACTGGTACCATGAGTGGATAAAATGATTACTCCACGTATGAATAAAATATGAAATTGGTGTGAAATTGATTCATTTCAATTATTTACCGGTGAACTTTCTTCGTATCTCAATAGTGCTTTTTGGGCCGAAAAGACAGTTTCAATCTTTTGTAGAGATATTTTATAAAAGAGCTGTAACGCCTTTTCATCTGAAGATACCATGCGAAGTTCCTCGTTCTTTAAACTTTTTACTGTTTCAATCCAAATTTCCGATTTTTTCAAGTCGAGATAATTAATGATGATTTGCATTGTAATCTACAACAATTATATATTTTCAAGCAATTTCGATGTAAATGTAATTTTACTATTATTTATAGAAATAAATACATAAGATTACGTATAAGGTACATTGTGCATACTTGATTAGGCATGCTAAGAGTCCTGAAAGTTGTCATTTCCCCATTTGGAGTTACTTCGATCACCCTTTTCAATAAAAGATAAATTTTTGATCTGACACATCCAATCATGTCAAGAACGGGTGGTCCTGGCTTCTCATTCACATTTTTCCTCTTGTAGTCTCTCGCGTATTGGCTCATTAACGGCTCTTCGAGAGCTGAAAGGGAGAAGAAATTAAAAATAGTTAGTTTCTTATCGACTAATGAGCTAATTGATGTCGATAATTGTACAGTTGCCTGAGTGGGTGAGTTATCATTACTAAATCTTCCATCTTTAGAAATTGATATATCAAAATGAGAATGTTTGTAATTAATGAGAAAATTGCATCGAAGTCTTTTAATGATAAGCCGCATTGCATTGTATTACTATAAATAATTAAGTATTGTTAAATGCATTATAGCGTAAAGCAATAATTTATATATTTGCATCCTGATAAAATATGTTAATTTAGTAAAAGTTGCGATTAACAAACGAGAAATCAACTACTTTATCGCGCATAAATACATGAATGTATGTTTCTGTACGTCGTGTACATTGGTATTACTCGTATAATCTATGTAACGTGTGAAGTAAAAGTTAAAAGTTGTAATAAGTGACATTTGTAGGTATTAAGGTAATAAACATAAACCATCCTTGAAGAAGAAGAAAGATAAAAAAATCTGACATTTCCAATAATAGTACAATTCCAGTACTTAACAATTTAGGTAAATACATGTAACACACATGTAGGTAATATAATATATAAAATCAGTTGATCAAAATCAAAATGATATTAATATTATTTTTTCATTGTCACTTTATATATTGGTAATCATTTAATCATCAATTGCAAGTTTGCAAGTTCATATTGTATTAGTATCTTTTTATGGTGTTCATTTTATATTTACGAGTTTAAAAACATTGTTTACGATTTTAGTATAGTCATGTCATAATAATAAAACAAGTAGAGTACTATGTTACTATCGATGTATACGTGTACGTATACATTAGTCTTACATAACTAATACCCATAACTAATAACAGAAATATTGTTGAATCTTATTAAACATGAGATGCTGGTTAGTGCTAACAATACCTATGAATATCTAGGTATGTAGGTATTAAATATGATAGTTTATTACGATACGAAATCATTAGGTATAGAGCGGAAACGATCCTAAATGGATTGCATAGTTTCTGTAGAGGAAGCGATGAGGCTTGAGTTTATACAGGTTAACAAACCCTCCCTTTTTCTCGTTGGTTGTAAAATGTAAATCTCTTGCTGGTTTCCCCCAAAAGAACTCTTGCGAAATCCCACCCATTACTCAGTCGCCAGAATCTGCTCATCAGCGGGAGCCCCGAGTATATAGAAGGGTGTACTTACAAGTATTTGTAAGTTATGGGGCATTAGCGGCAGTAAAACAAATCTCGAATCTGCAGATTGTATCAAATGACGAGGAGGAGCTCATCATAAATGAAAATTTGAGAAAGGCTCTCTGTAGCTGCAACCAATCGAACTCTAATTATTTCCGGTTCATTTCTTCATCAGCGCATCATGAAGGAGAGGAGGACGAGGAAACGAGATGGTGGCGTCTATTGGGAATTACATTTAAAAATCTCATCACACGTATTATTTCAAACCTCTCTCAATTAATGCGAATGATAATGTAAGCCAGGCCAGGCGACTGACCAAATGGATCTTAAGGAGGAATTTAATAAAATTGAAAGTGTTCATAATGAGGAAACTAAAATGAATATTCTTACCATACACAAGAAATTAGCGAATAAAATATACAGTAGCGAACGTGGTAGTAATATTATATAGTATGTACTTACTTATTATTATGTATACAATTAACCTCAAAACGAGAATAATGGTTTTTATTAAGTTCACGATGGTGCTTTAAATTAAACGGTTTAACTATGCAATTATTTCCTATATGTAATATTGAAACTTTTGTAATACCACACCATAATAACGTAACGTAACTTAATAATTATGATGTGATGTCCATTGTTATTCCTATACGATTGTTCTTATAAATTAAATCTACCGTTGTGTTACACGAAAAGCATTATTAAGTCACTTTGCTTCAATTCGTACGTATTTTCAAGTAGATATCATATTCTGAGCTTCAACAAACTCAATTTACGGAGATGTACCAATAAATGCCTACAATTAATTCTTTACCCTTAATTGTAGCGAGAAAGTTAAAAAAAATTCTAAGCACCTCACCACTGAAATATTGCACCAAACACGAATAGGAATTTCTAATGAGATTATTGCAAATTAAATTATTTAATTCCTCTATGAACCTCTATTCAAAGACTCGCATTCACATTTCACCAATTTTATTGCCTCTCGCCTCCTCAGTGCAGTTTTCCCATGAATAACAAGAAGAGAGAGAATGAGACAAAAAACGAGCTCGCAACAAACGAATAAATAAAGGAGGTGAATGAAAGAACCCAAAGAGGAGATCCCTACATGAAGAAGCTCCTTTCATTCAATTTCTCACTTTCATTGAGAAATTATGATTATTAAAGATTGTTCTATTAATCACGATCTTTTAAGGGAGAGTCTGTTCAATTGTAAGACGAGACGCGGTATATGAGACGAGTCATAGGGCTGAAAAGACTTCCAAATGTCGAGAAGGCTCAAAGGAAAAAATGACGTAGGTAATACAAGATAAGTAGGATTGGGATGGAAAAGGAAGAGAGCGGTTGGACCATTGAAGATTCCTTCTTTTGTTACCATTATCCTATTTCGTCGTTGACTCTTACACGAACACATATTTAATAATGGTTGAACAAGTGGAGAAGTTGTAATAAATGAGAATTCAAAATTGTGTTTACTCGAAATTTCCAATGTGGCGTCTCATCTTTACTTTGTACCTCCAATCCAACTCTTTTCACTCATGTTTTCCGAGTTTCTAACTCGGCATGATGAGGATGCAGAATCATTGTAGTTCATCCTATACCTAAGAGGCATGTAATAGGAATAAGCCTAGAACGACGGATCTTCTCAAACTAAAAGGCTAGTTGAAAACCTTAGAGCTCTCTGTGTGTGCAAACCACTCGTCGCCGCAGTCGAACATAATGCTTCTCACTGGATTGACTCTCTTGAAAACGTCAAAAATCTCCCATCAGTCAACCGTATTAGATATACTTACTTTTACATCCATATTTTACAAATGGACTGTCAGTTTTCCCTCTCACATGGAAATCTCATAAGAGGAAGGCTTCTAAAGGCTTGTCGTATTAAAATGAGTACCCAGCCACCTTCCAATAAATAGACATAAATTAGAGGTGGGAATGAAGAGAGCCATGCAGGAAGAAGTCCATAAACTCTTTATCTTCTTCCACCACATCCTCCTTCCAATTCTAATTCTCTCTTCTTAATTCATCTCTCTCTCGCTCAGAGCCTTGTTCAATTGATAGTAGTATGCTCACTTAGTAAAGCAAATCTTTAAGGAACTTTCAATTTCACTCTCCGTCTCCCTCAGCTCTTCGTCATTTTTAACATTTTAACCATTTGTTGGGAAGAATAGGTAAGTAGGAAGATTGACATAACTTGAGAATAAATAGGAAACTTAAAATGCATGAATTCCCCACAAATGATAATATTACTTGTGAGATGGACAGGCATAAAGTACACTTTGCTTAGCTACATTTGTAGTTGTAGACGATTTTCCACCTGAGTGAATCAACAATCCCGCATGATTGGTATTCTATTATAAACATAGACATTTTCTAATATATACTTAAAATTAAATATTAATACTATATGGCTACAGAGGTACTAACAATAAATACATGGATACATAATTACAGATATACAAACTTGTATTTTGATAACTCATGGATTTGGAGGTATGTAAGTATAAAGAAATGATCTAAAAATAAATATCTCCTCGGCTTTCACATCCTTGCCTTCAGAATAGTAGAAACTATGAGTAAACAATTTTCAACGGGTTATGATTGTAATTTCTGTTAATAAATTACCGAGTCGCTAGCCGGGGAGAAATGAGTTGACTAAACTATTTTTAGTTATTTACATACAGGCAGTCATACAGCACAAACCAAAATAGTAGATTCAAATTCAATGTTCACCGTTCATGATTAATTTTTTGCTTTGCTTTGCTGATTTACGCGTTAGGGACAAAATTATGCACATGCAATTTCAAACTTTCATTAAAGAAATCGTATTTAATTGAAAGTAATTAAAAGAAATAGTGCACATCAATTCTATTAGTAAAAATATAACTTAAAATATTGTAGTACTAACTATAACTAAAATATTTTATTATCTGGATCCAGGATCCAGCAAGTTGATTAGATTAATATTCGCCTAAAAAGTAAAATATGTAAATAATGTTATCAATTAACCATTATCATATTTCTAATTCAGTAGAAACTAGAAGCAATCCTGGAACACCGTAGCGAAAGTTTATAAGAACACTTTTTATCAAATTAGAGAAAATAATAGATTCTTATGATACAGGTAATGAATAGTAAAAGTAAGAAACAGGCTTGATGAAATTGATGAATAGAATGAATACCTAATTATTAAAAAGATTTACTTTTGAGAAAGAGTACAAAAATCTTATTAAACATCCTACAGGTAGATTACTAACAATGTATATTGCTCATAATTTATTAGCCTAGTGATACATAAGCCACTTCATTATTACCTAAAATTATAACTTTAAGCCAAATTATAGTGAACTCAATTACAAATAGGCAATTTATATTATAAATTGTATCACATCGTCAAAAGTTTGCAAGATTTCCTCATTAAAATCTTTCAAAGCTAACTAAAGATAAGTAATGTAATGAGGATTAAAGTACGAAATAATAAAAAAAACTATATTGAAATTGGTCATGTGGCGAAGAATAACATCTCGTCCGGATTATGCAATGATGCTAATTTTAAGGACAGTTTCGAGTACTCTCCTCCCACTATGACTTCACGAGATTGAAATGAGTAAACCTCATGAAGATATTAAACATCTTGAAATACTTTTCTTTGGAAGTCATCGCCGTTTCTTAATGTAACATTTTTATTCTCCATAATGATTACAAACATTGCATATGAGATATTTGCACTTTGTTTTGTAACCTAACGTTCCTTTCATTTTCGAGTGCATGACTTTGTGTCCCACGGTGCACTTACCTATGTATGTTAGGCGTAATCGATAAAATTGTCACTATTCTGTCCATGCAATATATTTGCTATTTTGCCTAATTCTAAGAGGCCTTTCGTTAAAATATAAATAGGTAAACAGATGGGACTAATTATTTTTGACGGAAGTTTTTTAATTGAGAATATAATTTGTATTGCCGTTTTTAAATTTAAATATTAAAATTAATGCATTATTCACTTACTTTATAAAATAAGTAAGCAAAGATTTTAAAATGTGTAAAATGTGGAAGGATGATATAATTAGAAACTTCCATTCGTTAACAAAGTAAGAGTAATTTTAACTCAATATGCAGCTGTGCACGTCAAAATTTGATTTAAGCATGAGTTAATGAGCTCGAGCATATCGGAGATGAGAATAAAAGGCTTTAGCACGACAAGACAAGGGAATCCCAGAGTCATCAAACTTTACAATTAGTTTAATAATTTCTTTTTGAATGGAATCGTAAGAAGAAAATAGTACCCAGTAAGGAGAGTCTTATACGAAATCAGTTGTTCGTTCATTCTCAGAAAAGCTCTTGACTTTTCTCTCACAATCACCCTCCGAGAACGAATGTGGAGTCCAATTAATTAAGTCTCAATATGAGCAGAGTATTTGGATAGAAAGGTGAAGAAAATGGGTGAATAGCTCTCAAGAAAATATTTTATGGGAAATGAGTGGCTCTTCAAGAAACCCATGAATGAATCTTAAGGAGCATTGAAAATATAATGATTTATATATCTCAATGCATTCAAATTTAAAAGCTTTTAATATAAAAACGTAAGTTCAAAATGCATTCACACTTTAGGTCCATTTTTACTAAAAAGATTGTACTAAAAAGTAACTACAACATGTAATGCTCAAAGCAGCTTTTCAATGTTGGTGAATAAACATACATTTAATGATCTAATCATCTAATACATATCTTGCATCGGTGTACCTAATTCTTTTACTTTTAGAATCTTCTTACTTTGGTAATACTGGTAAAGATTATGAATGATAGAGGGGAACCGGTAAAAGAGAGGAGGGAAGTGTTATTGGTACAGAGAGGATTCACAATAATCCCCCTATTGCCCTCATGCTTTGATACATGTTGGGATGGATGTGGATTTGAGAAGTTTGCTTTTCCTCCTGCTTTCTTGTGCCTTGCCAAGGGTGTTTTGGAGGGTTTAAAAGGAAGAGCCATCAAGAGAGACGGCAAGTGTCCGTTCGGACTTGATACAGAGAACATCAGTTTGTGTTCTAGTCCTTTTATAATTTTTCATATAAACAAGAAACTCTATAAAACATGAAGGTTCTTCTGGTAAGCAAAAAATTTTACATATTGCAAATATCGAACCTTAAAAATAATCGAAAATAGTTAATTTCAAGTGTCGAATTTCAATTTCTATTTCATAAAATAAAATAAAATAAACTAACCAACAATTTGAACCTCCAAAATTTTGTGAGTAAAATAATTGAATGAATTTTCCTTTTAAAGATCCTTGCATCTTTCGGGATGCTCGCCTCAGCACAATACCCTCCCTCCCAATCTCGCTCTCAATACGGAGCTCCTCAACAACAACAACAAGGATACTCAGCTCCCCAACAGCAACAACAACAGTATTCAGCTCCCCAACAAGCTCCTAGACAATCTTACGGAAGCCCTGCTCCACAACCGAGCTACAATCCAGCCCCACAATCTGGAGGCTACAGCCAACCCCAACAACAACAACCCCAATATGGAGCTCCAGCTCAAGAGCCAGTTATCCACAAGCACGTTTACGTCCACGTTGCTCCTCCAGAGCAGCCGGAAGCCAGGGCGCCAAAACCATACCGAGCCCCACCACAGCCAGAGAAGCATTACAAAATCCTTTTCATTAAGGCCCCAACACCTCCAGCTCCAGAACCCGCAGATTTCCCAGAGCTTCCACCTGCACCAGAACAGAAGACTTTGGTCTATGTTCTCCTCAAGAAGCCAGAACCAACTCAGGCTCTCATGATCCCAACCCAAGGTATGAAATCTCGCTCGCGAGCCAATTTCAATAGTTAAATCAGAGTATTTGAGAAATTGTAACATTTGGTTATTTGTTAGCTCCAACCAAGCCATCGAAGCCAGAGGTTTATTTCATCCGGTACAAGTCCCCAGAAGCCCCAGCCGAAGGTGGATATGGAGGTAAAACAATGCCAGTTATCAATTTTCAATAGTCAAATTATGTCTATGTTAAAAAACGAATTTTAATATTAGCACCAGCCCCAGCACCAAACTCCGGATATGGAGCTCCAGCTCAAGGAGGAAACGGAGGATCGTCTGGTGGATACAACTAAACTTTTTCCTACAAAAAGAATTTTATTTGCCCAAGTCTTCTCGCTACTCGAACTTCTTCATTTCACCATTCCTTCTGCTCTTCTTTATTTGTCAGTTTTTTATACCCTTGAGACTGTTACATCTACGACAACTACCTGCTAAACAATTCAAAGGGGTGGATGGGAATTGAGAAGTGATTCTCTCTTCTTACTCAACTTTAATTGAGACTAACCTGCCCCTAGGGCCCTTGGAGGAAATATGAGCGCATTATAAACCCCGTGACATCGGAGAAGAGTCGGAAATCTCTCCAAACCACACGAGCCATAACAATCCTTAATTATGTTAACTTCTTAGATTTCAACTCTCTATTTAACATGGGAACGGACAGCTTACCACACTGATTCAAGATTTCCATCATGAGAGTAAGATCCATTGTGTCCCTTGTCACTCGCCCATTTATCCTGATCAACTTATGACCTTTGTTCTTTGTCTCTCTTTGGTCACTTTCTTTACATGCCTCAAAGGCTTGTAGACTAATCAGTCATTATTAATTATGTATTGATATGATTCACGTCAAACATATCTATTTTTGTACTTCGAATTAATAAAAATCATATATGAATCAATTTACACTTTCCCTTTTTAATTCACCATCACTATAATTTACTAAAGATTTCCATTCTTTTCATCTTAAACCACACCACAATAAATGTATCAACGATCAAATTAAAATACTCGTACATGAATGAAAATTAAAAATTATTCATTTCCCCGGTGTAGTAAGATTTCATGTGTATCAAATTTTGTAAATAAGTAGGTACTATAAAATAAACACAATAGGACATAGATAAAAAAATCGTCTTACATCCAATTAGTAAACCATCCCTTAGGACGCCAAGTCGCCTTTCTTCTCTTCTCCAAATTTCACAAAAAACTGCTGATAAAGAAATATCCTTTTCATCGCTCACCTTTTCTCCTTCTTGATTGTCAGCATTGCGAATCGCAATAGGTTGTCGCTTTAATGGAAGACCATCTCCAGATGCAAATCGTCCTCGTACATGACGAAATTTTCTTTTCCAGAAAATGAGTTGATCGAAACATCGTGGATATTCACAAAGCTCCAAAATACAATTAAGAATGTGAAGCTGACACGGTGGGGCTTCAGATATCTAAAACGAAAAGTTTCTATTATAATTTTTTCCATTTTATCACAAATATAAACTTAAAACATTCATATTACTATTTATTTATTATGATTTTGGTTAAATAACCTCTAGGTAGTCGAGGATCTTAAACATTCCTTCATAAGCAATGAAAATCTCAAGACAAGTTGGTGAGTCTGCGACACATTTATAAATGCAGTTTGTAAATGCAATCTGGAGGCTGAAAAAGAATAAAATAAAGCCATGCATTCCTCTTAAAAAGAGAAAATTGGATTTTGAATTAAGAAATACTGACAGTGGATTCACGGGGATCTCAGTAGCAAGAGCATTAATCACTTGATTTATGAATTGAGTGAGAATTTTGACTCCGCCGTTTTCTGCAAAGGTGTCTTTCTGCTTTTCATCATTCTCACACAACGTTTCGCAAGAGAGAAGAACGTTGCAGAGTGTCGACTCATCTTCGAGGTTCAAATCACGATTTGAGAATTTTTCAAAATGCCCTAGGAGAAAATGAATGATTGTAAAATAAGGCAATTAAGTCATTATAAATTTTCTGGTGTACGCATTCACTGGTGTGTAGCATCAGTGTGTAGCTTTACTTCAATTACTCACTAAATAATTACATATAGAGAAGTACCTTCAAGAATCATAAAAATGCGTTCTAAACTGCTCTTTGTATTCCATAATGGATCATCACGACAGCGAAGACCACATGCCTCCAAGAGATCACTTTCCTCTATAAGATATCGTACACTCTGTGTCTTTGCCATTTTAAAAATTATAAAAGCCAAAGTATGTATTCGCATTCTTTTATATAATTTTAATCAAAGAAAATTAAAATAATCAGCATTATTTTCATAGGTACATTCGTTATGTGTTACATTATGTCTCACATTCAGTTAAATTAAGCAGATTAAAGCTGGTTTGGGCCCATTTGAAAGAGACGATCTCTTGTTTAAAGGCTTTCCAGTGACTAGGTAAGTGCATAAAAATAATAAATGTGTTGAACTATCGATTTCCCATTTTACAAGGAAGCAGAAAGTTCAATGTTGTGTTCGTGAGGAGATTGTAAAAGACAAAATTAAGAAATGGCATTTCATAAAATTATTTTAATATACCTACAATTTTAGGGACTTATATACTATGCTTTGATATACCTACTCAATGTATAGGATGATACTTTTTTGAACTTTAATACAGAGCAGAGTAAAATAAGATATGTAATTCTACTGTAAATTACACTATTGTTAAATACCATATCATATACATAAATATGCATTAATTAGTTTTAAAGTGAAATTGTTTGAAAAGTATTTGTTTATTTATTAAAATCGTTTTTACTTTGTAAAATGAGACATTTTTATAACTTAACTTACTTGCTAATTTATATTATACTTCCTATGTACAAAAAATCGAACAAATTAATAATTATTATCTATATGTAATATGTAGCCTTAAAGCCTATGAAAAATATTAAAGCAACGACCAATTAAAGATGAAAATCAGTATAGGTATTTTAAATAAAAACATTTTAACTATGTATTCACTTTACACAAATTAAGTTTAGGTATGTAAATTCAGATTGGCAGATTATGCGATTAGCACAAATCATGTATGCTATATAAAAGTGAGTTCTTTATATTTATTATACAGTCAAAAAGTATTATATACCTAAATAATGTATAAAATAGATAAGTAATAGTTAAATCCCTTACAAGTAAATATAATACATAATACACACTATCTGATAAAGTAAAACAAGAGATTTTTAATTAATTTAAAGTTCAATGTTTAATTGGCCATATAATCAAGCAACTTAAAAATTAATAACTAAAAAATACAATTAAAACTTTAAAACATCAAATAGATTATGAGTAGCAAAGTGAATATAAATATTACGTATAGTATCCTGAATATTCAAACAAATATATGTAAAACTTACATTTTCACCTTATACAAACTATACAATTAAAACTCGCATTCTCGACTAGATTGCTAAAATAGAGTTAATTTTTGTATATTATAAGAACTGTTTTTAAATCATTAATTAATATGACATACTCGCTCCAAGTCGTATGTTATGTTTATAGTTAGTTAGTACGCAAAATATAATTACACAGCTCATAACTATGCATGTATAATTGTATGCAATGTATGTATGTCTATAAATATTTACTAAAAGTAAGTAATACGGTAATACCTATGTAAGTAAGTTTAAAGTAGTAAGCCAAGATATAATACATTTACCTATTCACATTTTAATGAATTAAATTATTGATACCTACTATTTTAGCTTCTTTGATTAACAAAGAAGCTTACAATTTTTACTTTCTGATTCCATTCCATATAAAATAAGATATGGTTTATTGATGATATCTAAACAGCATTGTATTTATTTAATAATTTTGCAACTAAATTTTTGTAAAAATCTTAAAATTTAATTCTTAAGATATACAAATACAATTATGTATAATATTTACATATCAAACTGGTTTTACATTCTTTAAATGATACGAGTATTTCATAAATTGGCACTTCTAAATGTAACGAATCCTCAACATTTTGAATACAGCGATTCCTTTACAAAGAGTCCGAAAAATTATTTTATCATTTTGATGTTTTTCAGTCCAATAAACTAACGTCTTAAATTAATAATCAAATAGTTTTTTGGAAAGTTGTGATATTCTTGAGAAAATGTTATATGGACTTATTTACTGATCGCGTGCTATCTCAAACTGATCCTATCTAATTGTAATTGAATGTACCTAATTATGTATGAATACTAGATTTTTTGTATTAATATTGTAAAATCTACTTAACATTTATCTTAAAAAGGTACTTTAGTTTAAAAAGGAGTAAGCGAGAGAATTTTATTACTTACATGTTAAAAATTTATGTCAATACATAGATTTTTTTACTATTGATTGATGATTTAGTTTGTGATAAATTACACTTAAATAAGATTCAATAAATTACTTATTTCATAACAGTATATGACTAATCTTTTATAAAATAACAACTCTCATACTTACTTTTAGTATTAAAGCTTAAAATCTTATATTTATGTAATGTACATTGTATACTGATTTACATATAATGATAAATTAATTATTAATAATATACCTAGTATAATATATAATATTCAACGAACTTAATGTTTTCAATCTTATTGTTCTGAGATGATTTGAGATGACTTGATTCATTATATAAAAATTATTGATAATTCCTTTTGTGAGGAGATTGAAAGTGGAACAACAGGAAATGTTTTTGTGATATTTGGGACGGTTCTTATCTAATAACAATTTGACAAAAGGAGTGCGATGTAATAACATTTGTCAATTTAGCACTTGAGAAAATCATATACTTAACGACGAGCTTTTCAACTCGTTCTTCTATTGATGGGCGTCTTCAACGTGGAACATGTACGAAAGTCGAAGATTCATTCTTGGCTGTTTTCGGCTTGACTATATAAAAGTGAAAGGATGAGTCTGGTTGAATTATTCGGCCTAGTCGTCATCTTCACAGAATGGGGTTCCTGTTGCATATGCAATCTTGGACAATGGCAGTCTTCTTTTCTCAATTCGGACCATATCAATGCAACCGACGAATCCCTGGTGTAACTCTGGAGGAACTTCACCAGGCAAAACCGACGTCGCAACACCTCCTAAGGAATAAAAACCAACATCAAACAAAGTTGAAGAGGAATAGGAGAACAAAAAGTCCATAAAGTAGATTCCGTAATCCTCTCAATAGCTTCTAGAGGCTTCAACAGTGGCTCCTGGAGTGCTTTTAAGTTCAGCCCTTCTTTAGGTTTATACATTTTATATTCGGTTTATACCTAGCCAATATCGGCCGTCAGAGAGGAGAACGTTACTTCCAACAGGAGCCGTCGCTCTTTGAGGTGTTGAAGAGTCCACCTGAAGAACAATTAATCTTCGTCTTCGTGCTATTAAAATTTGATGCCAGCGCCCATCGTCCGATACTTTTACCTGAACAAAGAGAATATTCCATTTATCATTTTCGCTAATTGAAAGATCCTTATTAATATAATTTAGCTTTGCTCTACTTTATAATGTGAAAATTTGTAATTAATGAAAGAAGCTAATTTCAAGAGCAACGAACCTTGGATCGAATAATGGTAGGACGTTTGTGTTTTCCTGCACCTAACTCGACTCGAAGCTCTGGATAGCCGTCAACAATGAATAGACCCAAATATCCCTTCCGCTTGTTGCTTTGCACGTGAGTTCCTTTTCCCGTCCAGATCAATAGCCCGGGATTCTCGCTTTTCGTTCGGAAGACGATCTCTATCCGATTTCGCCGCTGAGCCTTCACCCTGGAACAAACCCTCATCATTTATTTATGTGAATTTGGAAAAGCTACAGAGTGAGAGAACTTTAATCATCTCATCATCTTCTTATTCATCTCAACATCGGCTAACTTTTTCTCTTGCTCTTATCAATTCATTCAACTCCTTTCATGAATAAGTTATGAGAAATTTTCCGTTTCTCCCCTTCCTCAAAGCAGAAATGACAAAAAATAAAAATGTGATTTATCTTTGTATTAAAAGCCTAAAGAAATTGAGAAAATTCACTCAGCTGTATAAAAAACAAATTAATAAAACCCCAATCAAAAACTTTCATCGTCAACATTTTATAACTACCTATGTAAGGCTTAGATATTACAAGAGTTGGGTTTCTGGACTTTTGCCAACACGGAGGAATCGTTAAGATTTTAAACAGCTTTATTAAAGATTTAATTAAAGGCATTAAAGGTTCATTAATTATTAGAACATTTATATGCAAGGTAGATGATAGTAAGAAAGTATTTGCATAGATAGGATAAGACTCCACTTAAAGAAGATACACATTCGTTTCCACTACGGATATTTTTAATAAAATTCTATATTGGCAAAGAATTAATTAGCTGAGTGAGTGCCGTAACGATATTTGACATAATTAGTTATTGAATTGAAGGAACGAAAGGGAAACTGCACCACGAAACATTAATTACCCAATTAGTAAATAGATCTGTATAGGAAGCAAGATTAGATGTCGTTAATTAAGTTTTAGAGAAGGAAGTTAAACCTGTTTTCTGACTCATATTCAAGAATTGGATTGAAATCGTCATTGTCGACATATTCTTCGTTTTCAAATTCCGCATTATCTTCGTCAGGTGAACCCTCAACAGGATCGTTTTCTCCTTCAGACTCCTCTGAGAGAATTTCATCATCAGAGAAAAGTTCATCGAGATGTGAATCAAAATGCTCGTTATACAAATCGTCGTAGTCGGAAAAGTTGAAAGACTCGCTAGTTGAAGGAACGGAAGCATAAATAGAAAGAAACAAAGTCACCATGTTCGATGTTAGTTGATTTCAAACAAAGCTTAATTAATAGTAATCTTGTTAATTATTTTTTCATATAAAGGTATTCTATTGCATTAATATTAAAAAATGCATTCATAGCTTCAATTTTATATAATTATTAGAAAGATGTCAGATTTGCTTCAGCTTTACATACAAGTATCTGTATCATACTCTACTTTAAATAATGGAATGAATTATTTAAACTACAGGTATGTATATCAATACTTACTTTTTGGAAACTTTTCTGGGAAATCTGAGATAGCTTTGGCCATCAAAACTAACAGGGCCTGGAATTTCCAACCCTAAAATTTAATACAAAAAACATTAAAATCCAAATTAATAAATCAAAAGATAGTTAACTTCATGTCATATTTATGTTAACAAAGTAAACCGTCAAATTTAATAATGAATAATTAGGTAAGCAAGTTTAAACAACTGATTCTAAAGTATCATAAATTTTCATAATGAATTAATTATGGTAGATTATGTGTTTGTAAACTTACGAATTTCGCAATTTCTTCCAGAGAACTGAGATGGGCAAAGACAAACAAAAGATTCAAGCCGAGGAAAGCAAGTTCCTCCATTGAGACAAGGAGCTTCTACACTTGTTCCACACGGAGGCCCTTCATAACGATGAACAAGTCTTTCCCTGAGCGCAGTATTAATTTCCTTATGATAAGTCTCTCCATTCACTCTCATAAACTGAAGTGCTCCGTCGAATGGAGTTAAGATTCCCAATTCCCTATGCACCATATTCATATCCCTGCAAGAATCATAACATTAAACATTTTGTTTTCCCAATTGAAATTGAAAAAATAAAAATAGATTTCCCTGTGACACCAGAGTCACCAGACATTAAGACAAACGAGTCACTGTAAAATAGAATTTTATTTTACCTGATTCCCCCAATGTAAAGTGGAAGCTCCAAATTGAGTTCAGAGAGAGTCGGAGGCGATCGGGTTAATTGAACGGGTTGGCCATCAATCTGAAGCCTCCCTTCTCGCCCCTCTCTCTTCACCACGACCCAGTGCCACTTGTTCAGTGAAATTGGAAGACTCCACCTTTAAAGTCATTCGATCAGAGCTTAAATATTTATTTACGCAGCCTCACGTTAAATTCGCCATTCCGCTCCCGAGGTCAAAGAGGAATTGGAGGTGGCCATTATGAACGAGCAAAGTTAGGAAATCTCCTTTCCCCATTTCTTGTCCGTTGTAGAGAATGAGTCCATTTTGAGCACGGAGCATAAGCCACATTTCAATCGACACTTGCCTCGCGCCATTGTCTATCTTTGGGACTTCAAGGTATGAGAATCCTCGAAAGTCGAGCATGGCTTCTGTCTCAACAACGGCACTCAGACGAGAGTCGCAAACACTCCCTGCCAAACATCCATACTTAAGAATTTTCCTTCCGAAACCTATAATTTTATTATTACCAGTGTACTCGGGGTGACAGACGCATTTGAATCCACTCGAAACTCCTTTATCCTCCCAGCAAATTCCGTGGTTTTGACACGGGCTCTTTGAGCAACGATTCCCAGTCACAGGTCCTTCAAGGAAAGTTTGATCTGTCGTTGAAGTTGTTGACTTTCTTCTCAACGAGGCCGACTGCTCCTCTTCGCCCTCTCCCTCAAAGTACACATTGTACATTGGAGTCGTGGTGAACCGATGGAAAGGACTCATCACAGGGCATTGGAATACATTGTCAAATGAGACGATAAGCGGATCTTTTTTCTCGAACTCTATCGGACGTCGTCCCACTTTCAGCTTATGGACACAGCCTATGAAGCCTTCGGACGTCCCCACTGTCTCCCAAATCCTATTTCCATGTTACAGACTTAGATTTACAAAACCGGGAAAGAGTTCCCTAAAAGCCTTCAAAAAATCTTTGTCATACTTGGTGGAATTAAGTGGCGTATAGCCCAAGTAGCCCCCATGGTCAAGATTGAGGGATTTCATCGTGCCGGGAGAAATCCCTTTCACATCTTCCTCTTCGTCAACTCGGAGCAGACCGTCGCGGTTGTATCGTTTAGCTACAATATGATAAGTTGACCCTGCATGCACCCTGGTCGCCGATCTTAATATTGCCGGTCCATCACCAAGATCGTATCGGAACTCGACGAATCTACGAAGGAAACAGAGTGCGATTAAGTAAGTTCAAATCCCTCAAAGCTCCTGAGGATTAAAGTTCCAAAACTTTTTATTTTCATTTTTACCCGTCGATGAGAGCCAAAGAAAGGAAATCTCCGGATCCGTTTGAGTGCTGAGAAGAAAAAACGAGGATTCCATGGGCATAATCAAGATATGGGGTTACTTCAAGCTCAAGGCTCAACTTGTGGTAACCGGCGAGTTTCCCGATAGAAATCGTCGACCGCCCGGAGAAGAAAGGGAAAGGATGCTCTGAAGGAATTGGATCACGAATTTACAAAATACTCCGTCCAAAGAATGTTCAAAATGTTCAAAATCCTACCTGTGTGAGAGCAGCCATTCTCCGAATTGGATTTGGCCAAAGGACAAACACAAGAATGAGTCCCATTCAAGTGATCAAAGCAGTCTGAAGGGAATTCGCAAAGATTTGAGTCCTTGCTGCACCTTAGCGGCCCTGTATGCGGATCTAGAGGAAAAGAATGGGATTAAATGCTGTAAATTGCATTCCGCTCCTCCAATTCTCTTTCGTCGAAAGAAACTCATTTCGCTTTCGTTCAGCCTTCATTAAACCAAAGGCTGGGAGTGAATTGAACTGTCTTGACTGATAAGTTTTGACGTTGGGAGAGATCCCCTTTACTTACGGATAGTCTTGCACTGAATTCTTTCAGAGTCTTCGTGAAAGCCCTCTCTGCAGATGCACCAACCGGAGAGACAAATGCTGTGAGCCGTCACACAATCCTTCTGATTGACGCAAGATTCCCCCAAGTAACTCCGTATCTGTAAATGAAAATTTTGATTTGGTGCCCCACTCAGAGATTTTGTATTAAAAATGAAACTCTTTTAACCATATTTCAAATAATTAAATCTCCATTCATGGAGTGATAAACTAATGTGGCTCATTCTTACCTGAATTGTTGCAGAGGTTGGAGATCGATGACCGTAGAAATTCTTGAGGAAACTATCTTGGAATTTTGGTTGAAGTGGGAGATGTCTTGTTGATTTCATGCCTGAGGACCCAGCTCCCATTTGATCTCGCCATATTTCTCCATTACTTCTACCCGACTCGCTCCCATCCATCCCGTCGTCTCCGGGTTCCGTGAAGTGAAGTCCTGAAATCCCTGAGCCCGTCCATCTCCTAATCGTCGGACTCTCCGTCCCATCCGACTCACCTGTACATTCATTCACATCTTAGCTCTCTCAATTATTAATGAGGGAATCGGCTGTAAAATTCACTTACTTGAGTCTCGGCAAGGCCCTTTGAGCGTCACCCAAATTGGCTTTTGACTCCTACAAGATTGGAGACGCACAAGGCATTCGCTCTCATAGGTAAATCCGTCACTCGCACACACCTCCTGTCAGATTCATTGTAAACCAGTGTTATTTTCTTTCCTTTCATCTTCTTCCTCATTAAAACCTCTCACATCATTCAAACTCTTTGTAATCATCTTTTGTCAAAAGTTCGCATTGACTTCTACCACACTTTCATTGTAAATACTCTCGACATCCCCTGATACCTACAAGCCTTACAAATACAATACCACCCGCGTTTTATGGTACACAAACCCTTGATAAATGTTTTCCTACAGTAAATAAATACATAATAGGTATTCCTACTTTTTAAACTTTAGAAGTTGTATAGTAATATGATGTAAAAGTAAAAGATATTTTCCCTTTGTGTTATACCCAAGGCTGTTCATAAACAGGTGTTTAAACATGTATAAACATATATAAATCTGCATAAATCTGTTTAAACATGGGTGAATATGGATAAAATATAAAAAATTAGGCATATTCCTGAATGAGATAAAAGGAATTTCAAATTCTGTGTGCATTTACATTAGATCATGAGGGGCCAGGGTCTAATTCCACCCGACCTCGGCAACCCACTACTCTTCCTCATTTTCACAAAGGATTAAATGAAAATAAATTTATTTTATTTTAAACTGAAAACTGGGGCACCGTGAGAGATATAAATATCCCATTCATCCAGCCTGGATGAATTAAATAATTTATCCATGTTTAAACAGGGTAAAAAACCAGCCCTGGTTATACCTATTTCAACCAACAGATACCTATGCAGAACTTAAAAATTGTAGGATGAAATTACTGTATGCATGTATTACATGTGATGCATTAACTAAACCATTCGGAATAAGTTTAACAAAGGTGTTTATGAAAAACATAATTAAAATAAATTTATTTTAGTGATATATGAAACGATGATACTGGTATCTGATATGACTACTAATATGTGTATAAATATCATATGGCGATTGATTTCTAAGATTCAATACATTATTCATCTAATAATGGAATTTTTATAACCTATTGCATGTTAATAAATAAATAATTGAATTTACCTCCTTGTCGGGAATATCTGTGCAATGGATATTGCAGATACACCCAGCTCGATTCCCATCCTGCTCGCATTCTGCCCCAAAGCCACAAACAACTTCTTCGCAAGTTCTCCCAAGATTCACTGAGTCTGAAATTGGAGAAGGAAATTAGAAAATGACAAAGGAGAAATTCGAGGTGAAAGGATGAAGAATTCCTTTCTCGCCCTTCTTCTTCTATTAAATGGAAAAGCGGAGCCAGCAGAGGGGAAAATCATAATTCTTTGTTTACTACAATTATCCCCATATAAGGCCCATATTGACGATTGGGAATGGCCTCTTTTCGTCGCGAAGTTTTTAGGCTAGATTTCAATTTCCGCTCAGGGATTTAGAGATTTCTCTATTGAGAGGAGATGAGGAAGGCGAAGAGAAAAGGAAAGACTCATAGAAAGTAATAATAATAGAACGGGTGGTTTTATGAGTGCCATGAACTGTGTGTCTTTACATGGTGGCCGTAACAAACAACGGCTATAACTCTCATCTGACTCTCGGCCCATTGAGGAAAGGAAAGAGAAATCCTGAGTTGTGGCTGACAAGTCTTACCAGAAGTACAGCCATAGGGTCCGAGGAATTCTCCTTCGCCACATGAATCACATTTATGGCCCAAGACCCCAGGTTTGCAAACACACCGCCCTACAATATAAAAATTCCTCATTATTTCCAACATTCGGACCAACATAATCCAAATTCGATTAGCGAGGAATTATTAGAAGGTATGGTGAAATGAGAGGAAATAAAAATCTTACCGCTCATCTGCTCACAGTCGTCTCTGACGGACCCGAATTTTGAGCAACCACAAGCTGAAAAATGAAAGTTGTTTATCAATCTCATCTCAAGAAATCATTGATGTGGAGAAAGTCGGTCAAGTGTAAAGATGGATTTCTTACACATGCAGCCAGTTTCTCCTTCAATCGCGATCCTTTGAAGACCCCAGAAGCCAGGGAGACATCTGTCACATTTATTGCCTCCAACTCCAGTTCTGCAGAGACAGTCTTGAGTGACCGGGTCGCAAGTCTCTGCCACCGAACCCAATTTGTTACATTGACAAATTGAGGGACATCCAGCGTTGTTAGGATCAAAAGCTACGGTTTGACCATCTGGACAACAACCAAATGTGGTTCCCGAGCATCGGCCTCCACTCGCCATCGGCCTCCTAGTCGTCGAACGTTCTTCAACTAATGAACAAATAGTCAAGTCATATACACGCTCATAATTTACGACCTTTGTATATTGCTAGAAATCTATCTCGTTCAAATGACTAATGAAGGTAATCACTATCATTGATTTTTGTAAATTGTACATCAATACCTATCTTAGACTATGATTGCATTTAAAGGCCTTTTGTTCAAAGGAAAAATTTAAGATTGTATTATAGAGGATTATCTTTATAAATTGAATTGAGAAAGACTTAAGGATAAATAAGCCTTTTTCGAAATAAAACTATTTTATGACATTTTACATATAAATATGTAAGAATCTGCAAATATAAATCGATAATAACAATAATTAAAATGGCTGCTTGAATATTCTTCCCAAATGTATACTTGGAAAAGGGGGATTGGAGGCAAATAGTTGAAATTTAAAGGTTCTTGAAGGTCCAAGACGTCATACATAAGAAAAGGGTTTATGAAGCAGAAGAACAGATTGCTTCCCCCTTCATCAAGACTTTCCCCTCATCTCTCCTCATATAGAGGTGGTTTATCTTTACGATCTCATTTCTCTCTCCTCTCAAGTCCCCCTTTATCCAAGGTATTATTTTTATGACCAAAGTTTGATGGTTTAAGAAGTGGGTAAGATGGACCAATTCATATGAAGGAGCGGGAGAGTGAGAGGAAGGAAGGGCCAGCCATCCTGGCAAAACCCATAATTCATTTCACGATGGAGAAGAATGAGGGGCGGGGGAACGGTTGAGGAAGGGCCACTTCATTTCGACACAAAAAGAGAAAAATAACGTCGCTCGAAGTGATTAGAAATATAAGGAAATGGGCTTACGTTTTTTGCAGCATTTTGCAAAGGATCGACTCCGATGACAGAAGCTTCCCGCGGGGCAATTTGCCCGATTCTGGCCGTTCCCACAATTTATGTCTTCTCCTGTCTCCGCACTTTTCACCGGTTCCTCACCATTGCACGGCCTCAACTCCGTTTCTAAAAATGAAGACAGCTTCCATAATTCTTTATCCAGTTTAGATAAATGATTCTCTTCCGAATTGACTATACGAAAAGTTGAAGTTGGTCCATCCGACTCAACTTAATACAAGACGCGTATATATCATATATGGAAAACGGATCGATGATGTTGAAATATATAATGCGGATATATTGAAAATACTACGCGAGAAGAAAATGAAAAATAAATGTCCTGGAACAAATTTTAATCTTTTGCGTTTTTTATAAAGTTATATAAGATTTTCCATTTCGGATTTCGGTTAGTAAATATGGATCTTATACGCCTTTACGCACACAATGGTTCTCGATTTCTTAGACGTGGATGTAAAAGATTGAAATTCACTCTCAAAAATTCTAAGGATGCAATCATGAGGATTAGCGAGGCAAAAGCGAGCAAACCTTCGCAGAGTTCCATAGGTCGAGGACGAAGCTCAGTTTGCCGGTGACAGGCCTCTCTCCTCATTTCGCATTCACCCGAATAAAGCTTGAGATCCGAGCCGCAGACGGGATTCCCAGATGTAAAAGTGCAATTGAACTGGCAAGTACACCGAGGAAAACCATCTTCTCCCAATTCGCAAAGAGCTCCGTAGTCACAACGAATGTTATCGCAGAGTTTGGGTCTTGGTTCATCCGGGTGAAAGAACCCTTGGCTAATTATGCTTCCAAATTTACTTGATCCTGTAGGATGTGCGTATTCGGGCTCCAATTTCACTTTTGTACCTGTATAATTAATTTTCATTTACACATACCTACATATATTACGTTTCATACTGTTGGAATTTATTCATCATATATCATATCTAAATGTAATTACATGAACATTAATATCTATAGAAAACCTATAAAAACATGTATAGGTACATGTTTGTATTATCATATTACGTTTAGTTCTAAACTTCTAAATATCACTTGAATTTTGATAATTTTATTAAACAAGTATGGGGAATAATTTACCACTAGAGCCAGAAATTCCTTCATTGCAATCTCCATAAAAGTGGACACTGAGAGTGCGACCCAGGCGGCAGGCAGCTTTCTGTAGTTCGCACTCATTGGAGTAAGTGAGGAGATTGGATCCACAAACAGCCTCGCGGTTCGGCGGACATTCGGTTGGACACACACAAATCCCCCCATCGCACTTGGCTCCAAATTTACATTGCACGTTCGCACATAAATCTGGAAAAGATTTAAGAGTGAGAGAGTGAAGAGCTGTGAAATATTGGCTCCATATTATTGGCTCTCATAAATAACTTAAATAACATTTTTGAGAAACATGTTTACAAAAATCGTATTTCATTTGAAAAAATCTTCATAGACAGAACCTTCTCATTTTCAAGCGAAGATGAAAAACGAGGAAATGTTTTCCGCTTCTTCATCCTCTCCACCCTCGCATTATCAAAATGATATTTACAATGAGAGGGAGGAGATGAAGGACTCAATGTATTTATGAGATGTTTATTTTTCTTCCAAATAAATGATCTATGGCGTTTACAAATTAGAGATGTGTAGGGAGGAAACTCCTCTTTGCCAAATGAACGAAAAGCATGAGGTTGGAAAATGTCTTGTTCAAACATTCATCATCATTAGCTTAATGCTCAAGAACGTACATAAATACTTTGGGCCGAATAAGTTTAAGGTAGTTGATGAGCAATCAAGGATCAGGCAATTCTCCTCGACATTAAATAACCCAAAACTGAATTTCTCTCTCGACTCCTCCTATGATGTCTCGCCCATTAGGACCTTAATGCTTGAATTTATAATGGAATAAAATCCGACGTACCGCAATGTCCCTTCGAAGCCACCACTACAAATTTCTGTTGTAGGCAAGCCTCTTTCCGTAATTCGCATTCAGAGTCGTAGGTCGTCCCGTCCGTTCCGCAAACCGCCGTGGCCAACGATGAGGAGGAGGAAGTCTTTATTTAGAGAAATCATTTGAATAAATATACATGCGATGCGAGCTCAAATACCAACTAATTCTCATTTACTCCAATAGAGATAATTTTCCCACAAAATTTATTTGTAACTCTTCCTTAATTTTCAATGTGTATCCTTCCACTTCAAATTACCTCGCTTGTTTCGGAGGTGCAATTCTCTCGACAGACGCACTTTGTTCCTCCTAAATCAGATTCACAAGAGGCGTAGAAATCACACTGCTTCTGATTGCATCCATCTAAATCATCAATGGTCTTTTATCAAAACAAATAACTTTATAGCTTGAATTTTAGCTTGAGGTGATCAATAAGTACTAATAGTGTTAAAATATTATATGCAAATTCATTAAGTATACTATGTTATACAGTATAAAATATTGTCAAATTTTTACTGGCATTCAAAATATCCATCAACATTATTAGAATTTATGAATTAACACGCATTAGAATTTATCTTTAGAATTAAGGAGGAAAGGCCAGGTTAACTGAATTAGCAAGAAAAAAAATAGTCTCATACCTTCTCGACAAGTACATAATATGTACAATACTTCTTATGTGGTACATACCATGTATGCAAGGCTGTACAATTATGTAGTAGAATCAAAGCACAAATTAAGTAACCAAAGCACAATGTAGAGGTGAATAATATAATGTTTAAATTGTTGCACAAAATACAATTTAATGACAAAAATCATGCATGGAATTTCAAAATAAAACTAAAATAATTTATCATTTAGATTGTGTTGTTATCTAATAATAATAAATATCCATAAATGATTTATCTAAATATTATTGGTAAGAAAAGTTGAAATGAATAAAATAAAATATTATATAATATTTAAAATAATATGTATTTAAAATAAAATAAATTCAAAAATATTTATTTATTTTCGTTTGTGATTTGAAAATAGTGAGAAATAAATGTAATTTTATCATTACATAATTGTATTTACTATTTACCATAATCTGCTAAAATGTTCTTACCATTATTATTAAAATCGCGTATTAGATCTAAAAGGGTTAAAGCAAAGAAGAACAAGCATATTACTTTTAATTTAACAGTTGTATTATATAGAGAATACAGACTATAGGTATCTAATACGGCAAAGGTATTTTGAACACTTAAGTCACATCAAAGCCTTAGAAAAATAGAAATTATAAAATATATGATTATTAATGTATATTTCTATTATTTTAAACATTTTGAAGTGTCATTAGTCATTAGGGAGAAAAGCATCACTATAAAATTCAATACGAACCTTACAAAATAATTGTTAGTACTAGACATACATATGTTTTACTAACGAAAATAATAGGATGAAAATTTTGAAAACTGACTGAAAATCTATATAGGTATTTCATTAATTAATGTTGATAATCAATGGTGATGGTGGAAATAGGACTTACTACATAGGCCGGTATATTTTAGCTCGATATGATTATTGGTGATGCCTGTTGATAAAAACAAAATGAACAATTAGATAAAGACATAATAAGTTTCTTACATGTGGATAAATACGATAATAAATTATGAAATCGTTTGATTTCAACTAGGCATGCAGTATTATAAAAATACTTCCATACTATACTGTATAATACTGTAAGGATAAATGTGTATATCTGTATAGTTTAAAATACCAATGTCTGTATTTAAGTATATGGTACTCTCAATACAGGGAAAATTACGCATTATTAAAAGAGAAATTGTTATTACATGATTCAAGGCGAAGGCGACACTCGTTTTGATAACTAACTCCATCAGCTCCGCAAACTGGTGAATATTCAGAAGAGCATTTCGGACATTCGCAAATCAATTCTCCATTTTTCTCTGAACAAGTGGCTCCAGGTTGACACGTATGTTTCAAACATGAATTTCCACTCTCTAAAAACAGGAAAATAAATCAAAAGTGTTAAACGGCTCCTTGCGTTGCAAAAGTGTAGTTTCACAGTATTACATACACACAAAAAAAACTTTTAAAGTTAAGACCTTATACCTAAGATAAGTATGTTAGGTATGTGAGTATTAAACTTAAAAATACAAAATTAATTAATTCGTATTATCCTTTTTATAACTACAAATACACTTACATACACTTAGATAGTTTCTTTTAATATAAAATCGTGTCACATTGGCATCTCGTTAATTTCCTTCGGCGATCAAAGATAACAAATAAAAGTGAACAACGGGAGATTTCATTTACCTAATTTGCACGCAAAGGAGAGGTGAGTATGAAAGCCAGCATGGGAGAGGGAACACGTATAATTTCAACAAGATTAAAAATAATCTCTTTCGAAGCACGTCGTTTCGGGAAGGAAGGGGGAGTATTAGTGTGTGTGAGTAGCCCATGTTTATGATCTGATCTCTATTTGTTTAAGACTTTAAGCTTATTTTTCTCCTTGCGTGAGGAGAAAGCGAAGAAAGGAAGCAATTTCCCTTATCCTCGTGAAGAAGAAATCCAAGGGTCGATTCTGTCCTTTCATTTTCCTAAGGCCGAAATTTAATCAAAAGGTACTTGTGGGGTTTAATCAGACACGAGCTTGGTAAACCCAACCTCCCGAATATGATGGGCATTTCATTTCGAGAGAAAGCATTTACTTTTACGCCCCTCCAAAAGAAATAAAAGTTTCTGAAGATACTCTCATTGCTTCCTTTGGTCAGTAGAAGATTTTAAATGAGCTCGCATGTAAAATGACGCAAAGTTTCTTACGCGCGTTTAGTCCATGTATGAGCAATCGTATTGCAATAAAGATAGTTGGAAGAGAGGAGAAACAGACTGAAGAAACGACAAGTGTCAAATATAATGTGCCAAACTCGGAAAATGTCTCGTAAAAACAAAGTAGCAATTTCTCCTTTTCCTAGACTTATTTTCTTTCCCATATTCCTGACTCAAATGTTTGCCCCTCGACCGGCTCAAACAGACTTTGCATCATTCTGAGCATACGACGCCAGAGAAATGGCGACTCTCACTCCATATTACAATCAACTGAGGAAATTAAGTCAACTTCAGCATTTAAACTACATACCGGTATTTGTAATGCTCGTACTTACATAAGTACAAGAAACACTAAATACAAATGCAATATGTCTACTATATGGCATATTATGTGAATTCCCACTTTCCCATAAGCTCACTCAAATATCAAAATCTATATTATACTACTATTATACTATTAGTAGATAGATAATTACATAATAATGATATTTATAATCGTATAATACTTGACCCTTAATAATACGCAAATTGTGTAATTAATGCATACATTACATTATACACAAACGTTATTATCTAACAATAATAAATTAGTCTAATCATAAAATAATCCCTTCATGACTGATTAAAGAATAATAGGTAATGTTTATTTAAATACCAAAAATCAAGTAAAAGAATTTTTTTTAATTTTATGTATAATGTCACTTGTATGGTACATTTCATTTATAAATATGTTTCTACCATACATAAAATAGGATATTTTTAGGAAACTCTTCCTACAATGAGCAAGGGAATTAATTAGAAAGGGATCAAATGAATGAAGGGAAAATTGGCTTTGGGGTTGAGTGAGCCGATGACAGACTTAAGTGGTAGGTTGAGCAGTCTCTCTATCACTTCCAGTGGTGGAAATAAATGAGGATGGTGAAAGAGGGCTTTGCTCACCGAAGGTAGCACACATGAAGAATGGGAAGTAGCCTTTGAGCAAGAGGCCTTTATATGAGTAGATAAATGGATGGACAAACCATTAATGCGATTAAAGGATTGCGTGCAATTGATCTCCCGGCTGCACGAAAGAACAAACAACTCTTTTTCAAATGAAATGCTCTTTTCCGCCGTTTGGAAGGTATACTTATTTCAACTGTGCATTATTTTCCCTTCATACTTATACATACAATAAGCACTAAACTAATCGCAACTTTTCCACTCGTATGGTTTTACATAAGAGAAAGCTGCTGTAGTTCTTGATCTCATTCCTCTTCCTATGGAACAACGTAAAAGTACTATAAACTATCTCCAGAAGTTCAACCCGTTTCGCCTCTCATTCTAATTTCTTTTCTTCGACCTCAGTTGTTAGAGAAATTGGTGAAATTCACCTTGAAGAACCCCCTTTGCATTTCATCCATTCCATTCCTCCTCCTTTCTGGGAAATTGAATTAAAATTATAAAGTCGATTTGGTTAGGAATGGAAAGGAAAGGGTAATTCAATTCAGTTTGATTCAATTTCCCTTTGTCTTAATCCAAAGGAAACTCTTAGCCAATCCGCTCCACAGGCCAATAAATGAAATTCTGACAATTTAGGAACTCCTAAGAAAACTTTGATCTCACCGAACCAACTCATGAGCAAAAACAAACACTGAGTTTGAGAAACTCCTTGACCAGGTAGGAGTGTAAGAATGGTTAAAATGTAGGTGCTGGTTCTATTTATTGAAAGGAAGAGTTCAAACTCTTCAAGCATCTTGGATCAACTTTGTTTGAGATTTTTTCTCTCCTCACCTTATTGTATTACTCACGTCATGAACTCATGAGTATACGTATTAGGTATGTACCTTTGGTGAGTCGACTACATTGGTAGTTGAGGTACTATGTATCTGTATTTAGCACAACTCCTATAGTACTTGTATATTATGTAATGTATTTTTTCATTACTTTGCGGTATTGTAAACGTAATTTCCGGATCCTCTCATTAAACCCTAGACCCAAGAGCCTTAGATCCTTCAAATGGGAGATTCGGAGGACACGAGAGGGCCGTTTGGGAATGGCTATAAACCTTAGCATACAGAGTACGTTACTTCTACGCACATTTATTTCAGCATCCTTTTGGTCTTAAGATTGTCTATGCAATATACTGTCTGTGTACAGTGTTAGTGCCATCATGGCATGGCCACCTCTTCACCATCTCAACAAATCTAAGTGAAGACAGTAGGACTGAACTTCCTGAAAGGGATCAAACATACGATGCTAAGAGATTACAATGCCATTGAGGTCTCTTTTCTCTTTTATATGGTAATGGCCGTTCAGCCCCCTTTCGCTCCTTCCAACATTGATTTCCTCCAATTATTCGAAATTTAAAAGCCGAATAATGACACCATTAGGAGCTGAGGAAATTATCCCATTAGACCAGTGAACCAGAGGGCCCTTCTTTACCATAATAATAAGAGTAATGAAGGAGCTGGGAGGCTCATTTGTCAGACTCAAGAGATTAAATTCATGCGGAGCTGAATTCATCCCGAGATCAACCCAAGGAGAAACTTTCTTTGTTTCCTCTCGGGGGAGAAAGGAGAAGACTCCCCTCTATTCCTCTGAGGATCTCTAAAGAATATCAGAATAGATAAGTATTATATACGCACATATGTATGGGAACAAAGGAGAATAAAAAATGATGAAAAATTTGAAAAGTCAATAGAAGGTTGACGAGTGTGGTGGAGACAGGTCTTCAAAATGTGGCTAGACTATTTTATTACCTTTAGGAGAAAATGTCATATTATTTATTGGATTTACTTCCCCGTACTTTTTTCCAATTCAAAGCACGTAAATATATTTTGGTTTCAATATTCATTGTTTAATTTATTATTAAATTTTCTGAAATTAATTTGAATGTAATACATATGAATATTATTTGACTGAGGTGCTAATTATTAAGGGATTTATGTTTGCAATTTTAGCGCTGATAATGCTGATATGTTGTATAGAAAGCATATGCTTTATCAAGTTAGGTAATTATAAAAGAATTTATGCATGCCATAGATAATAATAGCTAATATGATAATAACATTACTACATACAGATATATTTTATAATCCCTCATTTGATGAACCATTATGCGTATCGAGATAAATACTAGAATTTAATGTAGAATTTATTATACTCTATATAGAGTGTGTAGCTGTATCATAAAATGTATCCAAGGATGGGAAAGGTTATACAATAAAAGTTTTGAGGACTAAACTTTGTGTTTTGAATTGAAAAGAGTTGAAAGAATGAAAATTGAGGGCGATGTGAAGTTTGTTGAAATAAATGAATCATGTGGGCTGAATAACTATTATTTGCCCTTGTATGAAAATATAACAAGTCGGTTACGAGGTTCTAATATAAAGAGTTGGAATTATCAAGGGAGCCAATTGTGAAGAGATGAAAGGGAGAGAAAGGATTTTGTTAGGAGGAGGAAACAGCTTTCCCCAAATTCTCTAAGGGAGGAAAAGGTGGAATGGATGAGGAAGGCAAATGTGATGCCATGTCATTAAATTTATATTTGGCTTTCTACTCTAACATTCGGGGATTCCTTCCCCTTAAAAAGACTCCCTCTCAATTTAGAATTCCTTGGAAAATTCCATGAGCCCACTCAGGCTCCCGAGGAGGAGCCGGAAACCCGGTGTGGACTTTAGCTTTTATACACCCACAACCCTCGCTTCGACGATTTTACACACACAAAAAACTTTTTCATAATTTGACTCAAAAGAAATAGAAGTTGAGACTGACCACAAGTTCCTTTGTATGAGACGGCAATGTGTTTTCCTTCGCGGCAAGAAGAGAGGGTCAATTGACAATGATTGTCGTATGTTTTCCCATCTGACCCACATACAGGTTGGATCAAGGGGTCACAGACCATTCCACAAGCACATTGGGCGATTCCAAAACGGTTGATAGCACAACTTTCATACCCGCGGCACGTTTTGCTTTCACACGGATTAACACCTATAAAGAAAAAAATGTTAATAACTACATATAATAAACAATTATTGTTAAATATTTTAATTATGATTAATATTTTTATTAATAAAAAGTTAAGAAGTTAGATTCAGGTTCTTTAAACATTTATTATGCATTACTCCATAAATATTATATTTAAAATTAGCCATTGTTCTAAAATTAAATCTAACTTTACAATCCCCATTTATTTCAAACTTCATGAAAATTAAATTCCTTTTAAAATAGAAGGTTCCGTTTCCTTTATAATAGACATTTTTCAAAGTCTGCCAATCCGCGTTAAACAGGCATAATTTAAGAAATCTCCCCATCCATCAATCTGCCAATAAAGCTTGACAGAGTTTCCTTTCGGAATCTTTCTTCCTTCCTTTCTCCGTCGAATTCTATGAAAGCTTTCCCAGATACGTTCTCACTTAGGATGAAAGATGCTTTCCAAAACCTTACGAGTGTCAGGGATCAATAGGGTTGAGTAAGATAAATAACTGGATCACTTTTATGAATCCACTCCTTTAATACTCTTTCTTCTTGCACAATCATGTAGTGTTGCATTAATTCACCTTTTGTTTTTTTTAATAAAAACAAATGAATTGAATATGAGAAAATTAAATATTCTAAAAAAACTTATTCAAAGTTTAAAAAAATGTTTGATACTCCTGAACAAATGCATGAAATAGCATTCAGATGAAATCCTGAGTAACTTATCCTGACTTACATTCTCATTCTTTGTTGGTTAAAGCTTCAATTGTTTTTTAGAATTATTGTTTATCTACCAAAGTGTATTAGCAAATGCGGGTGGGAGATGAAACGAAATAATTGATGAGTGTAAAATGAGAGACCAGGGTCAAATTGGATAACAACAAAGATAAGCTTACATTAGTAGCTCAAAGAACAAAGGCTTGTATTTACCAGAAGAGCATTTTCCGCGGTAGATGATTCTCATATCCCTGCGGGTTCGACAAGCCTCTTGACGCATTACACATTCGTTAGAATACGTCTTTCCATCACTTCCGCAAACTGGTTTGAATTCCATTGAGCAGGTCTCACTGCAGCGGCAAACGGGCCTCCGGGTTTCGTCCAAATGACACACTTGTGGGAGAGTGCAAATGATGTCCTCGCATGGATCTGCAATTTAAAATTCCATTACAAAACCCATAAATTGATTTTTCTTTATGCTCATTCATTTTTAATAGAAAGTTTATAGTATCACAGTTGAATTTCTAATATTAATAAAATGACACTATTTTATATTCAATAATTTCTTCCTCATTTCATTAGAGACCTTTGAATGCATAATTGTTTATAAAAAATACTAATATAATATACCTACTCACATTGAATTGATCGTATTGTGAAAAGAAATTTTTGTGATGATTTCAAAAGTAAAATTATTTAATGGCCCATCATTTCTAATGATAAATCTTATGAAGAATTAATCAGTAGTATCCTAAGCCATTAAATATAAACTTCAATTAATATGAGTAATAAAATGAATCAAGAAACTTATAGCTGAATTTAGATGAAGTAAGCCACAGCTTCAGCGTTTCATGTTTTAATCAAGGAGGATAATAAAACATTTTATGAGCGAGGATGAGGATCAAAATACAAATAGAGTACAAAGTACATATATTAGATAAATACATACTACTTCATATACTGATACATACAGTGAAAGGTAGTAAAGCGGAATGAGCTTTAGTTAGAGTAGAATAATGTAAATTAAGATGCAACTTTGGATCCATTCTAGTACTTGCAGATAAACGTACAAGGAAATGTAAATTAATGTTCAACTTAATCTTCTTGCAAATTCACCCACCGCATGAAAGGATCAATTCCGAACCTAACAAAGGAAATTCCTCGCAAGCTCTCATCCGATTTAAGATATTCAATTTTACCTTATCTTTGCTTCGGTATATAAAAGCAATGGGGTAGAAAATAATTGAATACTAAAACTTAAACAACCAATATCTTCCATTTTAAGTTTTGTTAAAAGATAATTGATTTATAAAAATGTTAAATTATTCATTTCAAATATTTAATTTTAATTTAATAAATATATTTTAACGCATTCAATATTCGTTAAAATTCTTATTACAAATTAAATTATTCGAAGTCTTGGATAAATAAAGAACACTTTTACTGTTATGTATTTTAAAAGATACAATAAATACTACCTACTATATTTACATTGTTCTATACATATCCTACATATATGTTAAAATACGAATCTTCTTTAAAAATTGGGCTTTATATTGATATCCGATATTATTAAAATAGTTCTATTAACATCTTGCCCTTTTTTTGTAACGAGGAAAGATGGATTGTTTGAACGGGGAAAAAATTGTACGTATTAGAATTGTAAAACTTGAGAAAAACCAGTTGTGCTTCTGCTTTCTATCTACAAAAGCACTAAACTCAAATAAGGTTTTCTTCTGTATGAATGGAGAATATTGGAAAAAGTTCTTAAAGAAAATTATTTTGTAGCGTCTATAAAATAACACTAAAGATAAAGATTATAATAAAAGTAAATTAAAATGCATTCATAAAAAGTTAATTAATCGTGGTTTTAATAAATACCCATATCAATAATTTTTTAATGAACGTTTGAAATTTTTCAATATTTCACAAATGGTTTAATTAATTAATGTCTTGTGTTTAACATTATTAGATATGTTATATTTATTCACAATTTAAAATATAGCATAATTTTAAATACCTTCTTAATTGATTCGATTTTCGATTTATGAATCTCAAGAATTCACACTTCCAAACAGTAAAGAAAATATATAACCTAAACGTCGAACGCGCTAGATTTATACATTCTTTAAATGCTAATGCAGGAAAGTAGTTTAAAAAGAACGTTGAAGGGGGTGGAGATGCATGGATATTGAATCAATAAAGAAGTTCAAAGCAGGATAACTATGTTATCATGTTGGTATTAATGGGAGCGATTTGTTATGTTGCGAAATCTAATTGGAAGGGAAAGGAATCTAATTTAATTGAAAGCGGGCTCTCAAATACTTTCCCGTTTTTATGTGGATAAAAATGAAACGAATGGGGATGGAGATAGAGATAAACGTTCGTATTACCGCATTTGCCGGGATATTTGACGGTGATATTTCTCGCCAAACTGCAGGCCTGTCGATCCAGTTCACATCGATTACGGTAGTATCGACCATCTGACCCGCAGACTGGCTGAGACTCGTCACTATCCCCAAAGTTCGGACAAGACGCCGGGCACTCACACGTGGCATACTGACCGTCCCGGGATGAAACGCAGCGGGAGCCGAAGAGGCACGCCTTGTCAGCACATGGGTTCGGAGTATCTGTGAAGAGAAATTGAGAGGATTAAAAACACGAAAGCCATTCTGGGCTCGAATTAAAGACGCCTCACGCCATCGACGTGGAAATATCTTCCTAATGGCCTACCTGCTGGGAATAGGTAACACGAGAGTGTGGCGACTACATCAAACCCAAGAACCACTGCGATCACCAAAGTTAGTGAAATCACTTTCTTACCACCCATTCTCAAATTAATTCCCTAGCCTCATTCGCTCCTTCCTTAATTAATAGTCCTTCTCAACGAGAGAGTTTATTCTTTCTTAAACTCCGTGCGAACCACTGTCGAGTAATTGCTTGTACTCAAACGCTAACTCGAGGTCAACGGTCGTGCTGATTCGAACTAAAGCTTATCTGGAGAAGATGAAATACGAGGGGGCGTCGTTTACAAGGAGATATTATGAGAAATGAATAGGTGGAGGGCGAGGCAGGTGAAAGTCCCGAGGAGCAAAAGACTCTGTGATGGGTAGAGAAGAAGCTGTGAAGGAGAAATGGTTCCTAAATCCACTGGCAGCTTTCAAGCCCGGACGAAAATTGCGAGTGGTGTTGAAAACATTAGGACAGTTAAAAGCAACACGCTTGCCTACTCACTCTCTTTACTCGATCCTCTTCATGAAGAGGAAGAAGAAAGCATTACATTTGTTCCATTAAGAACCGCCTTAGCCCCTGGAACTCTTTCCGCTCCTTTGCCAACTTGCAAAAAGTCGTTTGTATAATCTAATCTACAAAATTTCGGCAATCCCTCTCTCCCTCCCGTCCCCACGTTCTCATTTCCCTGTCCCATTTTTGAGCTCCTTCTCTCTATTTCCCATTTCTGAAGTTCCCTCGACGCCTCCTCATTAAATCCCTTTCTTTGTCTCCAACAGGGACACTCCCTTTTGTTTAATTGCTAATCAGAAGGAAGACTTTATTTATTAAATTCTCTCTCAAAGAGAGAAGACAAGATTTCCGAGGAAGGATGAGTATGTATGCAGGAACATCAATAATAGATTACTTTCCCTGGGAGATTTCCCCTTGTCTTGTTGCTGCACTGCATGTGAAGACTCAGCTACCATCATCATCATCATCACCTTTTCCGCATCATATAACATTTTCCATCCAGCTAACACATACTTTCAGACTAACATTCAACATCATTTCCGTCTCTCTATGAGCGAAACTCTAAATACGTGTTCATAATGGGACAAAAATTCTTTATATTATGTTAAATATGGGTTTAAACCCAAATGTATACTTTTTGTAAGAAAAAAGTTCTCTTATGTAAATACCCATGTATTAAGTATATCCAAATATGAATATGAAGCTCTTTCTTGTAAGCACTCCATGAAGAAAAGTGAATTTGGGGATATGACCCATTCAGATTTTCCCATTTATAAGAAAAGTATGTTAAAGCAAAAAGTAGTTAATGACTTTTCCATTTACAAACCAAAGCCTTCATTTGACTCTCCCACAATTACTCGATTAATGTTTTCTGTTTAAGGAGTTCCGCTGGCTCAGGCGAGTATTAAATTCCGGACAAATCACTCCCTCGCCCCCTTTCTGGATTAGACATCTGAGAATGATAAATATATGAGAGAAATATGTTTCCTCCCATTACAACTTAACTCCTTTTTCTAAACCATTTCAGAACATGAGGCCCGGAATGAAAAATGAGTGAAAGTCTGAGGCAGGTGAGGGTTCTTTCTTTGAGAATGAATAGTAAATGGGTCAATAATGCCAATGGCACGGTAGAGAAAGAAGCCGCTGAACAGTATCGATTCATTAATCTCTTGGGCGGCTAACTTCCAAGATATGTATACAAAAACGAAGTCATAGACCATTACATTGTTTGTTGGTCAGGACGCTGATGGGGAGTTGTGAGGAAACCGACGGTTTCCTTTTTATTCCTCGAGTGACTATCAGATTTTATGAGTAGTCATAGCGTGACATTCTGTTCCCCAATTCCCTTGTCGCTCTTGCTTCTTGATACAACGACAATATACGTATTAGTTCATACCATACATTGGCGATATGATTCTAACGCTATAAGAAAAACTACCTATTTGAACATTGGTCGAAAACCTTCATGTTAAAAATTTGTTTCTATCTTTTTTCACCACATATGTTTGTCCAATGGTAATTCGATATTTGTATTTTTTGGCGAAAAGAAAGAAAAGAATCCAGGACTCTAACTGTCATAAACATTTGGCCGTATATTTTATCAGCGGGCCATTTCTGGATCCTACTATGAACTGTGGTTTCTTGAAAGAGGGAAAAAAGACAAAAAACTGACTTTCTCCTTCCTTTGTGTGTGCATTCGTTTTTCGCTCGAGTTCATTTGGGGGCATACAGATAGAATATGGATAAATATATTTTTCCTTATTTCATTTGCAGCGAAAAGATTTGAAGTAAGTACGTTTGAACTTGCATTTCCCATTTTACCATCTGCTCAGCTTCCAGTATATTTATAAGGCCTATCTTTTGGAAAATAATGGATTTTATAAATACGGAATTCTTTTCAATCGGAAATTTGCATTTCTCCCCTCTACACCCGATTTATTCATATTGATTTCCCCCTTTTCAAATTTAATCTACTGCTATATATTGATTTCATTCTTGAACGGGTTTTCAATCTTTATATACAAATATATTCACTTTCCCATTCTCCCCCATGTCGAAAAATAAGAAATATGTTACTCTGTTATCGAATTTTCTCTCTATAACTCATCCTAACAATATTTCCGGTATGCAATTCTTCGTTTTTATAATATTAAGAACATACATAAATAAATTATTAAATAATAAACATAAATAGTGAATGGGCATCAATATTGGTAAAAGTATATCATTCGACGATTGTTTTTTATTGCATTAATATCTACTCTAGTATATTAATATGCTATTTGGTTCTTCTATTTTGAAATGTAAAATTCTCTAATGTTCAATTGGAATTTTGTTTAATATTTTGTCTAAGTTTGGAAAAATGTGATTGAACATAAAAATAACGTAAAAGAAGTAAAACGTCCGTAAGGGAATTTAGATGAAGTGTGCATAGGTTTGGTAATGTTCTCTGTATCTTTGGTCAATTCAATAGAAAAATACGTAGAATGCAATATTTCTGATATTGAGTGAAGATTTTTATTGCTACCATTTTCATTTATCTCAAAGTTGAGATAACGATGACTTTTTATATGTAGTAATACATTAAATGAATTATGGGAGTTATTTCTTCATGAATTTTTAAGAAATAAAAATAAATTTTTCATAACTCTTTTATATGAACATTTTTCTAAGATAACCTCAACTGAACTTAAATAAGCTGAATTATTTTGCATTCTTCCAATTCCTATGATCTTTTTATTTAAATTACAATTTATTTGATTTGGATCGTTACTTACAGATATTAGTACTACTACTTTTTTAGTAGGGGAGACTGGGGACAATTGATACAGTTTTTTAAAAACTTTAATTTTAATGTTTTGTGATAACTAATAATATACAATAAAAATAATTTAAATAATCTTATGCATCTAAGATCATATGAAAAAATTAAAAAGTTATATATTTGACTTAATTCCATTAAAATTAAATACAATTAAAAAAATTGATTTTGTTTCAATCGTACCCAATATAGGATACGATTGATATACGTGTCGGGAACGGTTGATACAAGTTAATTATAATTAATTATTATTATGAGTTAATCATTGATTATTATTATTATCATTATCTATGTCAATTTAGTAAATTAGTAATTGAAAATTACACGACGTTGAGTGAGTTTTTTCGACTTTTTCGCGTAAATATCAAATGTGCAGGAATGAACAATCCCGTTTGGAGTAAAAGCGACTCAATAAGCAGCGAAACATTATAAATTCTACTGAAACAGAGCCTATACTTTCATATTTTTCACTCAATTTTTTTGAGGCATTCTCCTGAACCTTTTGATCAATTCCTGCTTGTTTTCTTTGAAGTGGCATATCTTTTTAATGATAAATGAAAACTTTATCGGGTGTATCAATTGTACCCAATCCGTGTTAGTTGCTATTTAATTATATAGTTAATTAAATATGATGTTAAAATTTTAGCAAATCAGCTAGTAAATTTGAACATAATTTTAATATATTGTGGGAAAAGGCTTACCTAAATAGATAAAACTGAATTTGTCCAAGTCAACTTTTTGTAAACTTGAAAAGTTACAAAATATGACCCGAAAATCTATTTTTAATTTTAAAAAGGACCCCTTTAATGTCAATGCGTTCAAATTTGGGGTAATTGTTGTTAATACTTTTACACACATGCCTCATTTTTGTTGTAGCAAAATTTTAAATCTAAGAGAGTTAAATATTGAGTGTATCAATTGTACCCTGTTTCAATTGTCCCCAGTCTCCTACTTATTAATTTTTTCAGAAACACGAAGTATTATTTAGGTAATTATTAATTCTCAATTAAGTTAGGACCAATCAAGTACCTAGGAGTAGGATACATAATTGAACATGTGATATTAGCTTAATTGAACATGTGGTATTTGCTAAATCTCATAATATTATGGTATGTAATATGTATATCTAAATTACATTCTGAGGTGAGTTAATTTTGTTCATTGTTTCTACAATTAAATGACGAGTGTTTTAAACACTTGCATTGGTCAAAAAAGTTTTTAAAAAATCTTAAAGTTTAAACTTTCACCATTATTTTAAGATAAAGGGGGAGTTATCTAAAGTTGGCAGTTTCTTTGTTCTTGCTACAACCTTCCAAATGCTTACGTATTAGATAGCCTCCTTACGAACTTGGCTCGATACAAAAGCTCCACAACGTCCACAAGACAATTACCATACGCCTAACTTTTCTTCTGGCTCATTATTAATTCTAAGAACTTTACATTTAGAAAGTTTTATTTCCTTTAAGATTGTGAACCATCAGCATAAACTCTTTTCGTGAACTTTGTCTATTTCCAGTTAAAAATAATCTTAATTTTACTCTCTTAATTTAATATTTTCAATCAGTATTTTATTTATTCTATCGAACTGGCATTCTCATTTTCTTTGTTTTTATTATGGCTATGTTTTATGCATTATTTTTGTGTATTGGACATAGAATTTACTTAAAATATGCCTTTTATTTATTTTGCAGATCATAGATCAAATTTATTTTGACAGATCATAATGTGTAATTTAGTATGAGTCTCATGGGCAGCGAGTCACACATGGATAATAAATAGCTGTAAGGAGACGATGCTTGTCAAAACGACTTGGACTCGATGTCAAGAAACCACTGATATTTTAATACTTTCCGACATCGGATCTAACAAGGGACATTCGGGGCGTTTGGAAGAAGACGCATTTACTAAATGTGAGGCTCATAATTCCATCTGTTCCTGACTTTCCCCATTTTGTACTTCCTCGTTTGCTTGGTGGTTCATGTAACTTTTAAAAAGGCTCAAAGTTCGACGATGAGAGAATGTATAAAACAAGCTGTGAGACAAAGTGGTATACCCATTGTATATAATGTAAAGCTAAAAAGTTTAAGGAAGCGACTGTCGAGAAACACTTTTCTCTTTCTTTCACTGCAACACATTTTTCCTCCTCTCTTGTCCAACTTCGTAAACATATCATTTATCATACGGAAACTCATTTCATTTGAAGAAACTTGGCTAATTTCTCACTTCTCCTCTCTTCAACTCTCAATGGTTCAAGTATTTATAGTGAATGAAACGAAACTTGGGTTATACGGATTCTTCATATACATAAGAAGCATATGATTTTATTAAACCCCATATGAATACTTTTCCCTCCCAATTTCGAAGGAACAGGAACTGCCAATTTATATTTCCTCAACTCTTTTGCAATAAGAGCCGCAAGCTGAGGCAAAACCCTTCAAAATTTCCCATTTAGGGTCGAATCTAATAAAAGCGAGATGATTGGGAAAGAGGTTTACTAACCGCATTCGCCGGAGTGCTTAATCCGGATGGACTTTTGATTCTGACACGCGTACATTCGAAGGAGGCACTCATTTGAATAAGTGATTTCATCATTTCCGCAGACGGGACTGTAATTTGAGGAACAAACCTCAGGACATCGGCAGACGCTCCTTCCGTTCTCAACGTAGCATGTAGCTCCGAAGGCACAATATGTCTGTTCGCACGGCTCTTCTGAAATGAATTTAAATCGTTTATTCCTAGTAATTAATAATTTACCAAATTACCATTTCATTAAAATTTAAATTGGCCACGTATTTGCATTTGTTTTCGAATTCGAAAATATGTTGAATTTACTTTATAAATACAGTATACATAATATGTAACATACATATGGGATGACATGTATGACTACCAAACTACAAATAATATGAATTATTGAATAGTTGAATGATTATTATTATGCTTATGATATTAAATTAAAACAGAGTACAAATATTATTATGTTAACTAATTAATATCAGTATCGATAAATGTACTATGTATTTGCATGTACCTGTATGTATTTATCTGCACGTACAAATACATAAAGAACGTAATGCATTGCAAAAAATAATATTCCTACTTAAACCCACACTAGTGTCAAGTAGGAATAATATTAGTAGTTACATACCTACCTACATATTATTCTATGTTAGGTACCGTAAGCTTTACACAATGTGTAAATAAAAATCAATTTGGCATGAAAAATGGGACAAGTAACCGAATCGTCAATAATGTGATTTTTCAATTTTATACAAGAAGGAATGTCATGAAATGGTGGGGAAAGCAGAACTTTTCATTTTCTTTCATTTGATTTGAACCAATTCAAAGTTATTGGATGAGAAAGTGTAAACTTGCCACATTATATAATATAAGAGTCCTTTGACTCTCGGTTTGGAACTCAACGAGGTAAGAATGTCCGTATGCGAAGAACGTATTTGTCTTCCTCCCCCATGTACCCCTTTCCATCCGTTAAGGCCTAAATCAAGTGAAAACGTCACATTGAGAAAAAGGAAAGACGTCGTCGAGAAACTGTATAGTAGCTCAAAGGAACACAAGTAGGCCGTCATCAATTTGAAAACAGAGAAAAATTGGTTTTCACTCTGTGTCTCTCCTTCACTTTTACTTTCTCGAGTTGACTCTGAGTTGCGGTGACGGTTCCAATAGATTAGATTCTCGTGGTTTTCTCCTTTGAGCAATCTCATAGTTGAACCTCGTTCGGATCAGCTCGCCACATGGCGAGCGGGACAAAGTCTGGAGAGGATGAAATAAGAACTTTCCTTGATACTCCTTCGAATCATGAGAGCATTTTGAGAGGACTGGGGTTGGATAGGCGAGTTACGGACCCGTGCACGGCATACTCATTTCTTCCCGGTCGAGGTGCCGACGAAGGAGGAGAGAAATAAAACATTTCTTTACACATCTTCACACATATTCCCTTCTCCATTTCTACATACATAACAGATGGGGAGAGAAGAAATAACACTAACGGACTTAACTTATGTTCTACCGCAAAACATATTGGCTACATTTCCTTCTTTTAACCTAGCCTAACGTCTTGCACGCTTCCCTGAATTTTAAACAACCCAAAGAACATTTTGGCATAATTCTCTATTCAGCAGAGATAAGTTGGTAGGGGAAAATCTCCTTCCAATTTTCACTTACAAGAAAACAACACTTTCAATTTATTACTTCGAAAAATCTGAACGAATTGGAGATGAATTATATTTACATATACTGCTATTTTTATTATAAATATTAGATAAATACACCTTTCAGGAGTTTTAAAGGAGAAACAAATAAAATTCACTGTGGTTAACACATACAAATAATACTTTTATTTACTAAGAACAATTAGAATAAATAATTTATTCGTGTTCGATACGCGGTTAAACAATAATGAAAGCAGTGTTAACATTATAAAATAAGAATGGAAAATTAAATGTTTTACTTTAGTCTCATTGCGTGTTCAGAAAATAGAACGAAAATGAAATAGGAATGAAATAAAATGAATGGGAATAAAAGGAAGAATTTCTCCAAAGTTGAATAAAGCTTAATTGGAAAATAACATGCAATGAAATGCTTTTTGAAAGAAGAAGGATTTCAAACAACATAGTATAAATAATTGAAAAATATTGAGCAATTTTTAATATAGACTTCTTAATATATCCTTTCCGCGTATGAATTATTCAATGTAAATTTTTTCTTTTGAATTATTTAATCAATCAAAACGAATGTTGTAAAATTGCTCATTTTGAGTATAATTTCTCTAATGTAAGTACACGTTGTATCCATTTCACTCGTTGTAAATCAATCAGTAAAAAACCGAAATTCAAAGATTTGATTACAGCAATTATTCTTGAATAAATTCATTAGACACTAGCCATTTGTCAATACATATACATATACCTAAGTATAAGCTATCAACACACATCACATCAGTTCAGTAATAAGCATGTATCAACTGGTGTATACAATTGTACATATGTGTATTTACTCTTTGCATGGAGTTTCTACACGGACCAACCGAAAGTGAAAGGATAGAGAAATGAAAATAATGTGTGCACCACGGGTTGTTATCCTAATTCCCCACTCCTTTATGTAAGTATGCTCTCAGCTCTCGACAAACACATAATTATCCAGCTACTTAGCTCTTTCTCTCCCTGTTAAGACCCATCCAATTGAAATTGAAGGGCTGAAGCAGAGGGGAACTTGATTCCTTCATAATAACCATCGCAGAGAAAGGAACTCTCGCTCGCTCACAACGGTAGTTCCGAGTTCCTAACGAGGAAATATTCATTAAGTGAGTAGGACCAAGTTGGGACTTGAAATGTCTCTTCCCTCATTGTCAGGAATATTATGATTATGATTACTATTTGTTTGGTGTAGAGTGTAGTTGATTACGTGAGGGGGACCGAAATGTGTTTTGGCAATCTTATACAATATGAACTATATAGGTATGTGTGTTTGCATCCTCTTTGCTTGGCTTTCAGCGGCTCAAAATGTAACAGTAGAAGCGGGTGTGAGAATGGAGAGGGAACTGCCGTCTTCTCTTTTTCCCAGGACATGGACACTCTTCTGAACTCTTGGAAGTTGAAACGGGCTGGTGGCTCTAGAGGATCCATAATACTATTAGCCTCCCCTCTTCAAAGGAGACCGCAGCATAAAAGAGGAAAGTTTTCATCGCTAATTTGAGTTGACAAGTGGATTTGATGAAATGTCATGGGACGCACATTCCCCACAACTCCGCCCACCCAACATATGAAGAGATAATTTGAAATGACATTTCCTCATTCCCACATAAACTTATTTCCGATCATATCTCTCCGTATCATCTTTTCCCATACTTGGCCACTCTCAAATCCCCTTTCCCGAGAAATCCTTTTACAATCTTTCACCACTAGGCATCATTCATATGGCGCTAACACATACAGACAGAAACGTTGATGTAGTCGTCCTTGTCATCACTACGTTCTTTCCCACTCGTGGTTTGATTTCTCTCTCAAGAGTTGGTTTACCTTTTCCAATTGTTCCTTGAATAAAAGTTATCAAATTACACAGGGTCCTATTTCTTGGTCAGGGCTTTTTGTCGCGAAGACTAGGTTATTTGGTTGGGGAAAATGTCGGTTAGATATTTGACTTTCTTTACAGCTTTTTCTTTTTATTCAATAGGAAGAACGACTCTTGAGAAAAACAATAAAGTTGAAAGAAGAAAATCGGTTTCTTTTTTCATACTCGCTGCAAGATTTTCTTTCATGCAGAGCATTGTCTTCAAATTTCCTTTAGAAATTGGGTATCGGAGTGACACATTATTGATCTGGGTCTTAAAGATTTGCATGCGAATATATGGCGACATACAGTTTCAAATCAAAGTTATTAATGACTTACCATATTTACATATTTATATCTATTTATGTATATTAAGGCACTCATTATTTACTTTCATACTTTCCTCATGGTCAGTTTCAACAATAATGCATAAATACCATTTATTCTACATATCATGTTTCTTTGAATGAAAGGTCTAATTAGGCCAAAACATACATAATTAGATTGTGTTATTTTTATCCGCTAGTTTTAATTACATGCTCTAATACCATATATTGAACATAAATTTTGTATGTACGAGTATTATTGTATATGTATTTACGAGTTAATTAAATGTCTTAATATTTTAATATAATACTAAATATCAAACAAACTCTATCATTTAAAAAGTAAATATCATTGCAATCTCCAAAAAGCGTACTGATTTACTGATGCTACTGATGCATAAGTATTTACTAACTTTTAAATATTCGAAGTATTTATTTTGAGAACGTGTACATGTAATATGTAATACGTATGTATTAGTAAGTATATTATATGATACCATACTATTTATCAAAGAACGTTCAATTCCATATACATACATGCCTAAGTAACTAATATAAGATACTAGGAGTAATTTACCATCAAATAAACCGAAGGCGCAGATGAGCAATGATTGTCAATCAAGCTTAGGATGTAGGCTAACGGGGCCGAAGCGGTGAAAAGTCAAGAAGTGGTGAATTGGTGATTATGGCATTTTTCCTAATAATTTACCAAGGACTCAGGGTGATTTGGACCATGAAATAATTAATAAATCAGACGTGAGTGACGTTAATTAATTACTCCTGTCCATGCCTCTCTGAATTTCAACGTTGAACTTCCGGCAATTTCTCTCCCATTTCTATTAATGGTTTCCCTCGCAGTTCGTAATATTTGAAATGGAAAGATGAACGCATGCATGAATAGAGGTAGAAAAAGCTCATGATTATTTCAGGGAAATGGGTAAAACTGTGGAGTTCATCGTGTGAGGAAGGGCATTATGCCTTGAAACTTACAGTTTTATTAAAGTCATTTCACCAAATTGGAAATCGATACGCACCATAGCTAATTTTCAAAAAGACAAGAAAAAATTCAATTCAACTTTCCTCTTTCTACACTTTCTCATTTCACTTTCTCCAGATGGTAAAAATTCCCTGCTTAAATTTAATATATTGCTTAGCTTTTCTCATTCACGTTCACATTCATTTGGCTGTTCAATGTTATATAATTTAAAATATTCCCTTTATGAGTTGGTTTCAGAATTTGGGCCCACGACTGTAAATAAAGATATTCTTTGTTTAATCCGTAATTATACCAAGGGCACTCTGAGGGATAAAGCAAGATTGAAATGCATAATGAAGAGCAAGACATGAATACTAATTAAAGACTTTGTATTATTTTTGGATTAATGCACTTAAATTTTTGCGTGCTCAGTGATAAGAACCTTTTACGCATGAAAATTAGATTCCCTCTCATTGCCACTAAATCACTTTATCTTATCTAAATAAGTACCTTATTTCAAAATGTAAAGCATTTCTCCTTCATTTTCCTCAAGGGTTAATTATTAAGTTTTAACTAATTTTAAACAATACCCAGAATCTTTCCTTTTGTTAAAATAAACAATCAATGGGTCATAGTATAAAGTAGCATAATTAGTAATTAGTAAGAATAATGTAAAACTAAAGAGTAATATCTGTAATTTAAATAATATGATTATGTAGATACAACTTATACATATATCAAATGTACTCTAATCTAGTAAAAATTATTTAGAAAAAATTTAAAATTTCTCTATAAATCAATAACATTCATATAAGGTATCCTATACATATATTATGTATACAGATACATACACTGGACCTCGGATAAGATCAACTTCAAGGGATACATCAATTTTGGTGATCTTAACCGAGGTTGATATAAGTCATGTATTACACATATAGGTATTAATATTATTGAAAATTAATTTATTCAAATCACGTATTGTGCAAATTATAGTATGCACATATGTGAATATTGAATTTTAATCTTATTTCATTGGAAAATATAATGTTTTTGACGCTTTTGATCAATTTAAGAAAATATTTTGACCTATCTTTACCTATCAGTATATTCACTTGTCATATAGTGAGATTTTTATATTTGTCGGATAAAATAGAATAATATGATTATGTAGATTTGGATTAAAAGAATATTAATCCAATTATCATATTTGATAAAAATAGGATTAAAAAATTATGGAAAGAAAAGTAATCTGACCCAAAATAGTGATTTTACAATTTTGATAGGTATTTTACATGTATTAGAACTTTAAAATTACACCAGAATGTATTCTTCTAAGAACAATAACTGTTTAGCTATCTATTTCACCTCTAATTTATAAAGTCGAACAATATTTTAAGGCTGTAGAAACAAAAAGTTGATCTTATGAGTAGTTGACGCTTCAAGGGAACAAAAATTTTGGTGATCTTAAACAAAGTTGCCATTAACCGAGGTGACACTATCCCTAGGTTTAAAGCATTACAATTCCTATACCTATGCCGGGAACATATAAAAAGGTGATCTTATCCGAGGGGTGATCTTAACCGCGGTCCAGTGTACTTATACTATATTATACACGTATATTATTCTTTTGATAAATTGACCAAAAATTCCAGGTTGAATGTTTAACGGAAATAATAGATCATCAAAATAAATGTTTATCGAATAGATGAGTTCAAAGTGGCAAAATGTTATTGTTCTTTTATCGGCCAAGCTTACAGTAGAATTGGATAATAGAATACGGGGTGGGAATATGTTGGGGAGAGCGGTTTCTTTGTGGTCCTTTCTCCTCCCATCAAGTGTAGTATAAACATAAAACTTTTAGAATTGAGTAAATTGAAAAGAGAAAGGAATAAGAACAATCGCATTAATGAGTTTACATCGACAGAATAACTTTGAATTGCCTTTCAAAGGCAGTCCATTAGATTTGAAGGGTTCTTCCAATACGGTAATTCCAAATCAATGGCCTTCTTTATCTCATTCTAATCCCACTGTGAAATGAAACTGAAGAGTCGGGGATAGAGAGAAAACTGAGATTTCAAACATATAAGAAAGATGAGAGGGGATTTCCAGGATGGATTCAAAAGAAAGATTTTCCCATTTAGTATCACCTATTGCCTATAACTATTACAATAATCCATTTCATTCAACTAACGATAAGTATTAACTACTTACATATACCATATATAGGATTGTATGTCATCTTTCCCCTTTCGACGCTTCTTCCCCTGCGACAATTTCCCCTCTGAGACTCTTTTTTGTTTTTCTCCACTTTATCCCAATGAGAAAATGCAGGTAAACAGTCGAAATATAGAATATTTAGTGTGATTCATAGTACTTATTGATATTATGTTTCTATATATGATTCATATTTTTGAAAATTGTCGCAGGGGGAAAAGCGTCGAAAGGGAAAGAAATGTCACAAGGGAAGAAGCGTCGAAAGGGGAGAGATGTCTGCATACCCATATATAGGTATACTAAAGTTATACCATACATACTACAAACACTGTATAAATAAATATGTATATGTGTACTTATTTAGTAATTATTATTTAACTTTGACTTGATACTTACTTTACGTAAAAACGTTCATAAAAATTAAATTTTATCAGAACTGAAAAAAGCTAAATTATACAATCATCCTAATACTCTTGTCATCGGGGTTTTCTATTCTTTAAAAATGTGTAGGTAGGATGATGATATTTGAGAGATTTCGCTTTCCCCCGTTTCAATTTTTCTCGACCACCGGGGTTTACACTTCCGTCATTATCCACTCCTCTCTCTCTCTCTCTCTCTCTGTCTCATTCCTCTTTCAATCATAGAGTCGATATAGAAAAAAAGCCTCCAAACGGGGTTCAAAGGCGGAAATAAATTTACCTGGGAATTTACCCATATTACTCTCGAACCTCCTGAGCTTCCCTTTCAATCCTATCATCAATTTCCTCCAGATTCATATTTCATATACAGAAGGAGGCGAACCGGAATTCATTTAAATAACTCAGCCATTCTTTCAATTTTCTCCCTTATGCTCCTGAATGAATTGATATACCACCACACTGTGCAAACAGTAGTAAACTCTATTAACTTTACTTAGGAAAAGCAATTTCCCTTTTTTCCATTTCCGCCCAGCATTTCCCTTTATGTAAGTATGAAGGAATACGATGGAATTAAATGTCATGTAATGGTTAATACGATAAATTATTTTAATGTTATGATTTAAAATGTTGTAAATTTTCGAATAATATCTATTTCATATTTTCAATTCAATTTTCCTCAGGCTTTTATGCATTTATTCTGTAAAGTAATAACAGATAGAATGAAAGTGAAATTATCTAATGCTTATCTGGTAAAAGAAATAAAAAAGAAAGATCTGGATTGGAATTAGCAAAAGCGTTGCCTGAGGCAAAGATATTTATAAGGCACACATACTCATTCCCTCTTTTAGGAAATATCTCTTTATGGAGTCAAGGGAGGATAATAGTATTTGGCCGAAGGAGAACGAGGGTCTTTGTGGAGGGGATGTGGGAGCTTTCGTTTGAATCGTACTACCGTTCATGTCTTGTGTGCTCTACGTAGCGGTATTTAAGAAAGGCATTGCGAATGTTAGAAAAGGCCCACGTAGGGTTAACTTTCTTTTTCTCTCCTCACCAGGGTATTATCTTGAGAAATCCCATGGGACAGAAAGTGCTTGAGGAGGATAGGGAAGGGAGAACATTAAGAGTTACATAAGTGCGCTCTTCTCTAAATTGCATTGGGCAGAAATTAACCAAAACTAAGACCATATTGCAAGAGACGAAGAGTTCCGTGGCTTCAGGACACTTTTAAAGTGAGAATTCATATGCCTTTTCAGATCATGCCTTTTACAACATCTAATAATGTTAATTGCTTGTCTTTCGAATTTTCGAATTGAGTGAACTCATTTTAACATTATGAAAGAAATATTAATTGTTTTTCAAATGTGAAAAAATACAATAATTATTTCAAGTAGTTATATAGTCGGTTTTCAAAACTTTGTACGATTCTAGTTAAATGCATAGATAAACTTTTTAAAGAACCTTTGAAGTTTTAATTAAAATATAAAAGTTTTTTGATTAATATTATCTATGTACATACGTATTTATTATACTTGTATAATGTAAGATACTACATAAGTATGCATATACTACAAACATATAAGTACTCCCCAGATCCAGTTAGTTGGGGAGTTAGCATTTAGCGTAAAAATGAAATTCTCTTACTGCCCGAGAGGAACGAATTTGTTGTTTTTTGGTGGGATTGAATAACTTTTCCTTTGTTTAAACAATGTTTACTTAAAGAAATATTAATAAAATTACAATTAAAGATATGTTACAATAAAATAAACGTAAACGTAAAACAATTACAAATGAGGAAAATACAATAAATTCATAATTTGGGGCAGATTGAGAATTTCATTTTTACCAGATGCTAAATGCTAACTACTAAACAATACAATACAGTACAGGGTGGGCGCGAATTAGTTATCTTTCGATAATAACTTCAAGATGACCAATTATGAATTATTTTAAGATATGCGTTTAATGGGGAATTCATTACTTCATCGTGTATCAAATTATAAATTAAATTGCTTAAGTCATTAATAAACGATAGCTACTTTCTCCGAGAAATGTTAATTTTCTCGTTTCTCCTCGCTCTCCTTACCTCACTCCCCTCAACTTATTTCTGTGGGGATATGTCAAAAACAAAATCTACTCACAAAATACATCAATAATTCCTGAACTTAAAGCTGCAGGTTGAGAAAATTCGATTGAAAATTAAAAAGATAATATTTAAAAAAGATAACTAATTTGCGCCCACCCGGTAGATAACCCATCAACTATCCTTACATTTATTTAAAGGTTTTAATCATCGATCATACAATATTAAAGTTATAATTCATTGAAAATAGGCAGTTCAATCTGATCTACCCTGAATATAGTATAAATACCCCTTGATTTGATTAAAAACTTAATAATCCACTATTATTTTTATTTGGAACCTTTGCGGTATTTTTTGGAGTTTCGGCGGAAACCAAGAAAAACTGGAAAAGAATCAATCTCGAAGCGTTTTACGATTCTGACCTTCAATTGTATAACACTACATCTGTTATAAGTTGTTATAAATTGTAAATTGAAATAAATAATAACTATAATTTACATACATGAAGAAAAATTTAATTCAAGCCTTAGTGAGAGCTTTATAAAGCAATACATAGAATCCATTTTCTGAAGATCGTATTTTTTTCTTAACAATCTTAACACAAAGGAAAATAAAACAGGTCTGTCTTATCAATGTATGTCAAAAAATTCTAGTAATAAAATAAATACTCTACATTATACCTCTTTTACATGTCGAGTAACAAAAAATGCGAAAGTACGGATATTAGTGTAGTGAGAATCTGAGTATCAAAGAATTGAGGTAGTTGAGTGAATTTCATGCCTTGTCCGTAGCTCAACTTTATCTTTTAACCCTTCCTAAAATTTGATCTGATATTCATAAAATATTCCTATTCAATGTTAACCTATAAAGATAAGTTGAATATATCACTAGATACACAAACAGAAGTAGAAGTATACGATAACCATTCTTATACTAAAAGTAAATATAATCCTTGGTATAGCCATAATTGTTCAAGCAGAATGAATCGTACATGACAAGCATACGCATATTCATGAATTTAATACTGATATATTATATTACACAGTTTGCATAATAAGTACATATTACATGAAAACATTATGAAACATATTTCATTAAAAATACTGATACAAGATCAAAGTTGGTGAAATATGTATATAATATATGCATACTTAAATACATATATATTCCTTCGGTCAAAAACTCCGTGCATTTTTGAATGAAAATAACGGTTTTATAGAATTTCGAAGTTTATTCACGAATTATATAATCCCCATTGAGTCGAATACATTCTTCCCACCTCCATTTAAGTTCCCTGATACCTTTTCTATAAAAATTCCTATCTAAAGAGTCAAAGTAAGCTATCACTGATTCTTTGACCTCTTCTTCACTTTTGAACACCTTTCCCCTAAGATGACGTTTTAATGGATTAAATAAATAGTAATCATTGGGAGCCAAATCAGGGCTATTAGGAGGATGAGCCAATTCGTGAAATTTAAAGCTATTAGTTTGTTTTTAACAGGAAGGGCCTTATGAGGAGTGGCATTATCGTGGAGGAATAGGTGCTCCTTCAAAAGCCGAGTTTTTGACCGAAGGAATATATACTATCTGTAATATGGTAGATGTGGACATTTAGCGCAACTATAACTAAATATTATGGGTAGGTATGGTTGAATATGTATTGAATACTTCTTATGTATGTAAAAACTACATACCATTCTTAGGTTCAAGTATGTAGATTTGCCATAAATCTTATTATTACTTGTAAGAATAGTATGGTCTAAAATGCCCTAATAAATACAAAGTAGCAGTAGTAATGGTATTGGAGATTTAGTTAAAGATTTTACATTCCACGCATTCATGACTATATTTAAATACATCCCTTTGAGATGTGATACTCAAGCCAGTTGGGTGAAGAATCTGTCTGGTTTGTACAGCTACTGCCCCTATAGAAGATTTTATCATCTATCGGTACTTTTCAAAAGAATTTTCATTTCGCTTCCCTTTCAGAATTCCGATAAGGGGGTTTCTTCGTTTAAAGGAAAGGGTTGGGATAGGAAGTTGCCCCTTTCCTCATTTCACGGTTCCTCTGAAATAAAGGAGGGCGAACGGGATTTATAATTTTCTCTCCCACAGCCCCCATCACCCTTGAATGATTTTAAAGGGAAAGAGATACACACAACATTGTATAGCTTCTCTTATCGGAATATTACATATATCAGCAATAACTATTATAGCCAATATTTGAAAGATAACAGAAGTTGAATGAAAGTTTAAGAGTGATAGGAACGATGGGCGAATGAAGAGCTCCATTCTCGCCCCTTTATTGTCTAACATAAGGGATTCTTCTTTTGAGGGTCTCTAACTAGTCGAACGGAGAGGAAAGAGTAATGGAAGGAATTGGGTGCTTTGTCAAAGTCGGGTCCGATTTAAGATTCTGGATTGGGAGATGGGGGCTGAATTGTCCGCTCGTCGCGAGCTCTCGGAATGAGTCTCTTTTGGGATTTCATAAAGAGAGAATGACCAGAAGATTAATGAATCCCACATTTATTCCCCAATTCCCTTCGGCCTCCTCTCTACTCTCTCGGCCCTAGCCTCGAGGAGGAGCAAAGGGGAAGAAAGTGAAAGTCCGCCACTTACTCCCCATTAATTTCCCAAGGAGAAAAATAAAGGAGAGTGATGGAAATTCCTTGAAGAAATAATGTGGAGTTGAAGTGAAATGAGGGAGAGGAAAAAGTTGGTTCGCCGATTCTCTCTTGCTCGATTTTCCTTGAGCTCCACGTTCGTTAAGTTGTAACTCGGCTCCTCATAATTAAGTTAGGCGGTTTCTAAAAAGAACACTAATTTACTTTCGAAGACTGAAAGTAGAGTTGAAATCCCTAATGAAAGGGCTCGAAGCTGAGAGAGTAAATATCCTTGTTTGGGCTTCCCTTCCCCTATGCTTACAAATGTTTTCCATCGCCATCGTGTTTGTAAGTTTCATTCTTTGGTTGTTGTAACATGAACATGGCGACATACCAATAGAAAATAAGTCTTTTGTTTTCCTATAGAAAAAGAATTTTACTAATTATAGTATGATAGATTTATATATACTTATGTATGTGATAGATATTACCTATAGAAAAGTTTCTTTGTTTACTACAGATAAGTATGTAGGATAGGTATATGATATTGGAAAAGATTGACTTGCTTAAAGTCAGCAAAGGAGATTTCTATCCTGAATACTTATTATTATACATACTGCATAGTTACAATACCACATTGTATACTGATAGAAATAAGTAAATAACGATGTAACCAATACTCAAACTTTTCCATTGATAGTTATTTTCTAATGAACTAATGTTGATATGAACGATGCTGCATCCCTAACATGCATCGTGGATGCATGTTGCTCCTTGAATTGATGTCATTGATTATTTTGATTATATTCGTTCAAATTGTAGTTTCAAAGAATTATAGTACATGCACATAAATAAAATTATAAAATCTTGCTTATACTAATATTGTACCTGTAATACCATACTTAAGCAAGAATAGAAAAAAAATTTAAAAGGATAATGTCAATTATTTATTTGTAAATTATCTGTATTATGAAATGATATCGAAATCTCAAAACAAGAACTTTGTTCTATTATCTACTCTGCTATAAGCAGGCTGACCCTTCCGTTCGTAGCATTTCCAATTAATAATTAACCAATGCATTTCCCGGGGTTTAGAACTTGATTTAGATTAACATAATTATAATTTATTGTAAATTAAATTGTGTTTTGATCTAAATCAAATTCCTAACTTCGGGAAATGCTTTGCGACTGCGACCTGCGACACGAGAATAATTCAAAATTTTAGGTTTTTAAATATAACATGAGAATAAAATCTCTTTATAGTTAAATTCGAGAAAATTCCTCAATGGTATGGCGCATGAAACGAAGAACATTAATAATCCAAGATGTCAAAACACATGGATATAATATGTATAATGTATCTATATTTATAGTGCCTCTTAGATTTCAAATGAAAACATTCCGAGAAAAAAATAATTTCACAAAAATATTAAATATCATTCTTTAGAAGGATAGTAAATTCGGAACGAAGAGCAATATCCAAAATTGAAAAAAGCATCGGGGGCGAGACATGATAATATAAAATATAATAAGGTTTCTGAAGAAGAGAAAAAGGTAAGTATTAGTTTCGTGCTCTCCTGTCATATTCATTCACAGTCGAATCGTTTCATTTCATACGAACTCACTTCAGTAAATGGAATCTCGAGATGGGGGTTGGATTTGATTTTCCGAAGACCTTGGATTCCTTTAGGTCATCATCTCATATCAGCCTCACCCTCTCGAGAACTCAAGAGAGGCGAGAAAAGTTATACATTCCTTTTGATTCATTGCCTTGCTCGATGTCAGGTTTTATTGTAAGGACGCTGGGCCGAGAGAAGAGCAGCAAGGACCAGAAATGAGTTCAAATGTCGCGAGAAATTCAAAAAGCTAATATAAGTGAACCAACACCAAATCAAATAATTTATGGGCCAGACCACTTTCAAGCCTTCAAAAACTATAACCAGTAGAGGAGTTGAAGCTTTTAAAATTCTCCTAAATTCTTCCCTTTTACTTGAACACGAGAACTAAATGAAATTTCTCACCCTCCCCATTTATTATTATGAAAAGATAATATTTCTCAATAGATAAAAAGCCGGGAGGCAGAACATCCCGCTCCGCCACACTTCTCATTACACAGAGATCCGATGTCTCCGCGTCTCTTCCTTCATCCACGAGCTTTTCATTTATTATGCAATGACCCCTTCTTTCGTGGGCATTGTAGGGGTCGGGAAAAGAATTAAGGTATTCTTCTAAATAAATAAATTAATGGAAGTGTCATCGAATTTCCTGAATCTTCTCAATTCTATTTTCTCCTCTTCGTGCTCGATATTGGGAATTGTGAACACCTAAAGGCTCTCGGCAATTCCTTTGGTCCTTTATCCTTTCCCAAGTTGAAAAACGAAAAAACCTTTTTCTCAACAAACTCCTTTTTCGCCTTTTAAAGTTGAGACTCTCTGATATGGCTTGCATTCGAATGGCCATTCAACTCCCCCTCAATTTCAAGCTCACAGATGAGGAGAAGGGCTATTTGCTCACAAAGAATTGTCAACTGCTACACATCCAGTATCAGATCTAGTGTGAGACTTCTTCCTCGCCCAATTCCTTCTGACATTGAGAAAGGAAGACCCAATGGAGTCTCAATATGGAAGAGGCTAACGGACCATTGAATTGCGATGGGAAGTGACCGATAAAAGCATTCAAGCCGAGTTTAAGGGGGAAGCGGAAAGTTTTGTAAAGTTTGGCTCAACAAGGCCGTGCCTTACCTTCAGCAAGAGGACTCCGACTTTTGGGAACATCTGAAAGAGATAAAAAGTGAAGAAGAAAATCTTGTTAGTAATTCCTACTCAATCACCTTTCGCTCGGTGACGAGAAAGAGAAAGTTTGGCAAAATGATAATTTGTAAATCATTAATTTGTCAATTAAGCGATAAATAAATGAGAGAAAAGGAAGCTGTTGCTTACATCTAAAATAGATGAGAGCCCCCGAAAACGAGAGAAAGATAATGAGAAGAACGACGACGAGAAGGAGGAGAAGTGGAAGTCGACAGTGAAGCCACAAAGAGCGAAAATAGGATTCCCTTATTCCCCCATCACTCAAATCTCCACCAGGGGCAGGTCCATCATTCCGACTCCCTCGATCCTCGTTCGCCAGATTTGAACAACACAGCCGATTGTTGATGCCACTTTCTTCTTCTTTTAAAAGGTTCTGGGGATGTCCTTGCTCGAACGTCTCAGAACTGAACTTTTCTTGGATTTGTCGCACAACTTGGCTTTGATTCAGTGACAAGTTATTCCCAACTATTCCATAGGCGCTCGCAGAGTGAAAGTTCTTTTGCTGTTGGTGTTGGGCCGGAACATATTGGGGCGGAAGAGGCCCGTTGTTTCCATTATGATTAATATTGTGGTTTCCGATGTTCGGCGGCTGACGGAGGTTATGAAGGAGCGTGGAATTTCCGGTCGCCGGCTGCCTCCTGTTATGAACCCCATTTAAGGTCGAGGCTGGGTAGGACCATTCGGGGTCTTCAAAATTGTACGAGTCATATGTCTCGTACTTGACGTGGGTGTGTTGTCGTTGCTCATTTCCATGCGACTTATTCAACGATCCATAGGCGTTGTTGGGATGCTGGGCAACGGCCGGGACTTCATGACGGTGGTTGTGAACTGGAAGGGTGTTATTTCCGTATGAGTATGAGTTGTAGACGAGGTTTGGATGCTCCATCACCAGCGGTTCCCTCTCATCACTTCAGCGGAAGTCAATGAGGGAGAGACGGAGGGCCGAAGGAAAGACCTGAAGAAGGTAAAGCATAGATTTTTTCTGTTAGTGCCTGCTTGAGCATTCTACTGTGGCAGGGTGTTAATATCAGTAATTAAAAAGAGAGAGAAGGGTGAATTGTAAAACTTTGTAGATTTTTATTCAGGAGGCTTTATTAATGGGGGATTGAGGTGGGGTTACTCCTCAGATTGACTGATTATGTATTCTATGAGTCGGGAAGTTTGGTTGTTAGTATGCAAGGAAGGGCCCGGCTCCTTTCTCCGCTACTTCTTTCTGAATTCCCTCTAAGTGTCCCCATTGATGAGGGGACCCGAGATTTCCCTCCTTTATTTTCAAACTCCCAACTTCCACTTTAAGATTTCAAGACTTCTTAGACACACCTACCCTTTTATTCCCATTCTCTTACAACTTTCTCATGTGGAAGTGACTTAATTCCTCAACCCCTTAATATTGATAAGAAATTGGTTAATTATACCCCTTGCCATCAACTTAAAATAAGTCCGAATTCAAAAGCCCCAAATTCCTTTGTTAATTTAATGACAAATGACTTCACTTTTAAATTACTTTCTAATATGATTACGAGTACTACATATTAGTACTCGTATGTACTAATATGTAGTACCACCACCGACGTCATAGAAATAATCTTTGGCTCTCTTTTACTCTGCCATGTCAATTCGGATTTTTCTTATGTGAATAGCGATCCAGAATTTCGCCAATTTTCCACGCTTGGAGCGCTCGATACTTAATAATCTTAACATGTAAATGATAGGAGTATTGACGGAATTTTTCACAAGTCGCCCTCGTTGAACGTCCCTATCTTGATCATGGACCACAAACCATTTTTACTCAATGTAGAGATATATAACAAAGAGATATCAATAATTTACTAAATATATATACCCATCATACTTCTGTAAATGATGAATGAAGAATAAAAATGAATCGGCATTATGAAAATACATAGAGTTTAAAGCCGCTACTAAGTGAAGGGAAAGTACTTTCCGTTTCATTACTTTCGCTGCTTTTCCTTTCAAAGTTTATTGAACTTTGGTTCATCCACCCGTCTTTTAAGTCATTTTCTCAACTCGTTAATTGTCAATTTGGATACATTTCCACCCAATTATCCTTCACAGCGTTATTTTGTCAAGAATCTTCGGTAGATTTTAATAAAGGTAACGAATTACTTTATTTCATTGCATATTTTTATCGGTTTTCTTGTCTATTCAATTCTTCATTTTATTTAATTTTTATAATAGTTCTTCAAAGTGGTTGGCGGTAATTGAGGACCTCTTCGCGTTTGCCTTCACCGTCTTCTCGATGGTACTCATACAAAGGCAAGTCCACGGCACAAGAAATAAGAATCTGAACTATTGATGGAGAAGTTCAATAGTTTTTGAATTTTGGATCCTCCACTCGTCTTTTAAGTCATAAGTTTTAATATTAAATTCTGAATTGAATAGGGAAATTATTTTATTTAGACAAGTTTCGATCTTTTGAAGCATTTACTCTGCCCATTCTTCCGATTCTTCAAAGAACGCAAACTTGAGTTTCGGAATGACAAGTTCCGAACTTCAATTTTCATAATGAGGGCTCATTCTTCATTTAGCATTTACAAAAATGGGTATATGCATTTAGTAAACTATTGATATCTCTTTGTTATATATCTCTACATTGAGTAAAAAATGGATTGTGGTCTATGATCATGATAGGGACGTTCCACGAGGGCGTTTTGTGAAAAATTCCGTCAATTCTCCTATCATTTACATGTTAAGATTATTAGGTAACTAGCAGCATCTAACGGAATTTTTGGACGAAATTTTAGCTCATTAGCATATGTTCGTTTGAGAAGGCAGAGAAAAAAGAGACAAAGAAAAGTAAGCAAACTAATCTGCCATCTAGTTGGCGGTGGTAGTACATGCAGTATTTGCAGATAAATTAAACTAATAGGTAATCTACTATAGTATATTTTCGCATGTTTGTTTAAAAACAAGTTTTGCCAACTTTATCTTACATTTGTAATAATTTTCGTGTCGTGTGTTTTAATTTTATCCACTACAATTACTATTTTTTTTTTATTATTTTTGTAAAAATAAAGTATATATGATAGTATTATGCAAATTGTTTTATTCTTAAAAATAAGTAGAAAATTCAAAAAGAATTTTTCAAAACTTCAGACTAAAGTTGAAGTTTTTTAATGAAAAAAAGTATTCGAAAGGAAATTGATGCGACGAGTGAAAATCGAAAAGTCGCAAATTAGAATGTGAAATTTCATTTCTTGCCTTCAAATGGAAAATTAAGTCTGACATGGAAGAATTAATCATCCTTCATTTCATTTTGATTCAAAATAGGTTCGGAATGCTGAGCATTCTCATTTAACTGAAAGTCTAACACATGGGAGAAGCGTTTCTCGTGAAGACGCTCAAAATCCTTTCTCTAATCTTCAACGCCTAATTTCCTATGTCGATAAATTAGGTGCTCGGCTTTCAGTGCGGGAACCGTATACCTATCTATAACGTATTTACTTGAGAGGGGAACAACTTTCATCCAATTTCCATTTCTTATTCTTTCCAGTCCCTCCTCTTCTCTTTATGAGCTGATCTAAAATCAAACCTTATTCGACCTTCTCCGATAAATGAGGAAAATCTACTTTTCTGAACAAACAACAAAACAGTCTGGCTCACAATCAAATGAGGAACTTGAACTCTTTCTATGACTGGGAGAGCGAATCTGGAGATTAACGAGCTACCCAACACGACAGGTCTTTGTTCTTTGGTTCAATTTGCAACTGCTTTGAGCAATTGTAAAAACAGATGTAAATGTAATCAAACACGTTATTTGAGGTCCATAATATAAGAGATTATTATAACATATTTAATATTGATTATCAAAACATAAACCAAACAACATTTGGTAATATACTTATTATAAAATTAGTATAATACTTTTTACTTATGATAAAAAGTATCTACATCTCTGAGTGATACATTATTGCGAATATTTATTATTTATGTAATATAAATAAATATAAGTGTAATCTAAAATTTTATATATATATATTATACCAGAATAATTTTATGTAATTAGTAATTGAATATTATAATATTGTTGAATAATATTTGAAATAATAAGTAATTAGTTTTGATATTATATTTACTATGCATGAATTTGTATTTAACTTAAAAACCCTGAAATGAATAGAATTTGAATAAATTTGATAATTATTATTTACGATAATTTGAGTATCTTTAAATGCGGTTCCAATGTTATCGCTATTGGGAAAGAACTCAAACTCAAATCAACACGAACTCTGAAGAAGGCACCTAATTGGGAAATTTATGACTCAGAAGAGTTAAACTTTTCTTAACGCCCAAATTGCACGAAAAGATCCTTTAGAAAACGTTAGAGACTGTGAGAGATTCTTTCGTTGCTAATGCTCAAACAAGGAGAGAGTCGATTAACATGTGGATGGATGAATCCCCAGGTAGTATCTCCCGAGTAATAATAATAATTTAGGTGAAGTGCAGATGAATCTCCTGAGTCCAACTAACTGTCTGTATAGCGTACGAAACACCCTTAGCTAAACTGCTGCGATGGAATCCTGAGAATCTTTTGGAAAATATCCTTTTCCACGTACTTGTGAATCTCCTAAAAAATCGGAGAAATATATACTGAGGAGAAGAACAAAATGGATTAAAAAAGAAAAAATCATCATTTGCTTTTGCAAACGTCAGCATTATGATTATGATTATTACACTTAGAGCTTTAGAGTGAGAGTGAATAGAACCTAGTTTGGAGAACTTATGTTTATGAACTATTCTTTTCTGGATTTCTACTCCCATTATAACATACATAAGTATATACTATATTCTTTATTCCTCATCATTTCCCTTTTATATAGGCTATCTCATTAGAAGAGTAGTATTTTGCTTAATATTTAATTAAAAATGAATTCATTCATAATTATTCCTTTTCGAAAAGTGAAAATCGGATTTTATATTTACTGTATCAATTCATAGGCCTGCGCCTACATAGAATAAATACAGATAAAGATATTATATATGTAAGCAAAGGACGTAAACAATGCTTTATTTTTAATCATCATATCCTAATTGTTATACAGATATATCAAACTAACGTATGGAGTTACATTTTCGAGTTAAAATTAGAATAATATAATATATACTATATGTAGATCTGGAATGGAGAGCATATATAGTACAATACCTAGTATAGAACATCGTTTCCTTCTATATGCAATGATCAGATATCACTTTTTACTTTCCTTTTTCAATGATGCTACCAACTTCAAATTTAGATAAGAAGGAAAATAAAGAAAGTAAGAAACGAAGGGAATCTTATCTTCTTTTTCTTTCCTCATTTTAGCTCAAAAATCCTTTATTTGTTCATTTTCAACTGTATATTGTATTACTGGTATTCAGTATATAATTTGTAATAATGTACCGTGTATAGTGAGTGACATGGATATGCATGTATCTGTAAGTTGTGTAGGTATATTAAATAGTATAGTATGTACACACTAACACATCTTTGATTTTACTAACTCCTGTGCGCACTGAATATTAGATATAAACCGTTTGACAGTTTTCCTTACATAGAATCATCTCATAGTAATCTGAAAATATATTTATATAGACTAACATTATGTACGATATTTACTGATATTTACTGATATTAACATTTACGATATACAAGAAGTATATTTTTTCTTCAATTCTGAGAAAGAGTAGCAAAGGATAATCTGGAAACGCATCAAGTTACAGGATTTAAGAATTCATTTTCATTAAGGGTGAGGTAAGATTGAGGGCTGAATAAACTGTTGGCCCGAGGATTCATTTCATCTACATAGTTGCTGAAACTAGGGGAAAATTAAACTCACCGCAAGGCGCAAAGAGAAAGGGGAGAGAGAGCAATGAAAATGGAAATTCAGTCGTTAATACAGAAAAAGAGAAAAATCATATTCAAATGAGATTCTTTTTGTCGAATCCGTAGGTTCATTTTATAAATATAAATGTAGCCGTTCGTTTCCTACCATATGCTTATTTTTATGAATATGAATACACGTGGATTTACATCTGCTTCGAGCAGAATATAAAATAAATACGACTCTTGGCACATACTTGAAAGTCTCAATTATGCTCTTCGTTTCTCCCCTCTTTCACTCTTCCTCAACTCGAAATTCTGGGTCCATATTACATTTGTGTACATTTAAACCTCTCATGGATGTTGCGAGCCGATGGAGAAGACGCCTTCAACTCTCTTTTTTAAAAGAGTTCAAAGAAGACGAAAAGAAAAATTCTTCAGGCAGCAGGTATTGTAGCATCTCATAGAATTCCCTTATATTCTTCCCATTTCCATACTTGCATACTTTGAATTTATACTTGAGAAACGAACAATGTACAGAATGCCAAATGAGATGTCATGTCAATGTTATCCTTTCTGCGAGCCTGCTTTTTTTCCACTCTTTTTCAGAACTCCTTTTCTTAACCTTACGAGCCTGACTTCTCCACGCGATGTTAAATGAAAGTTAAGTGTTTTTATATCTACAAAAGAGGTTTTATCAAAAACGAAATGTCTTTTTAAAATACCGTTTTAGGGCTTTGGGATGTCTCAACAAAATAACAAGGTAATCCACGTGCAAACTTTAATAAAAAATGGAATTAGGATTTGAACGAATTTTACTGCTGTTTCTTTCTCCATTGTTCAAAGAAGTAAAGATGGCGTGTCGCGGAAGACAAGTTCCCATTAGGACAATTTGTGGATTCAAGGGCTTTAATAAAGTGGATGAATCAAGGTAATAATAGTACCTACCAGGGTTCAAACTACTTCTGCTGAGTGGAGAGGATGCAGGAAAAACCTCCTTCACTAAATTATTTCCAGATAAATTACCTTCCATTATTACATTAGAGAGATGGAAAAGAGGAATTCTTTCTCTTATAAGGGGACCTGGAGAAAGCAAATCCTGTAGGTGTTGAAGAGTGGAACATTCCAACTCTCTCTAATTTCCTACATTTCCACTCTACTTCGGATGCATTTGTACCTCATCACCTCCTTAATGGGATCTTTATTTCTTGCTAATGTTCAAAATTTAGAGATCTGAGAGCATCCCACTCTGAAATTCCAAGTTAGAGATGAAAACTTTCAAATACGATTCTTTAAAGTTTAAAAATTGCCAATCTTTAAATATGAATATTAAAAGAAATATGCAAACATTAAATCTTATGTGATTAAACCATAATATGTAATTATGCTGAATCTTAAACTAACTAATAATTTATTGAATATTTTTACACAGAGGTAATTAAATGTGTAAAGACTAAATAAATATAATAAAACAATTAATATTCTAACTATGCTTATTCTGCATACGATTGGACTTTTTAATACATGTTGGTATTGTATAATTTAATTAATTTACAATGTACTAATATACCTATTTTTGTAGTAACCATATATTTGATATTATTGTATCATACTTACATACTTACCATAAATTTATTAATATGATACAAATGTGTACCATATATGTATTTATATGGTATACAATTACTAATACCAACCTTGGGTATGGTATGCGGGAAGTGCTACTACCTTTGATGACTCTTTATTAAAGTGTTTTTTCTTTTAGTAGACACATGAAAGAGTTACAATAAGCAAGTATTTACATTCATTATGGATATGCCTTCTTGCGTGAACATTTTGTAGTCATCCTGCTTAATTTTCCTATAGGCATTCTGCACATCATGCATGGTTTATGATTTCATGAATATCTACATTAATAATATTGAATGTGTGCGCAATGAAGTTCATCGCTCGTTTAATAATCATTCAATCTACAAGAAGAGGGATTACTCGGTTAACTTAATTAGATTGGCAAACAGAATAAATATGAAAACTAATAAAGACTCTTTCTTTTGATATCATTACTATATATTGTATTGGTAGGTATTAACTATTTTCAAATACAATCATTCATTGGTATAAGTAATAAGTATACATATCAGTTTTACTACCAATAATTCTGGATCAACTCAAACTAGCTACAGTTCTGTCTTCTGAGTATGTAAATTGGTTGGTACATAAGAAGTAATTTAAATAAAACAATCAAATCCAATTACACTTTCATGAAAATCATTGTAAAATTGAAAATGTTGTGGCAAATTGTTAATTTAATCAACTCTAATTAAAGTACAAAATTGGTTGAAAGGACAAAAGTTTGAGTTATATTTTAAAAGAGAACCCACATAATGCGTTGTTCGTGTGAAAGTATAAAAAGAATTGGTCCAGCAAGTTGTCTCGAACAACTTACCCATATAAAAGTACACAATTTCTAATTCTAACTTGGAAGATTGTGAATCTCTTGATGCTGAGGGAGTAACTTTCCTATCTTTTGGGAAAAAACTAAAGTCGATGCTCGACAGTTGTGTTCATCACAATTTCTCAGGCCATAGAACAAACCAAGTTTTTGGCCAAGCAGCAGAAATCTTGGTTCGTTTCTTTCACTTTACGATTCCTTGTGTATTTCCTCCCCCATGGATCTTTAGGAATCTAAAAAATGGGAAAGTGGAGAAAGAACTTTTAAGGGAAAAAGAAAGAAAAATCGGGAGCCGAGTTAAGCAAAGCAAATTCTGAAGAGAAGTCCCACTTACGAGATCAATTTACTTCCTACCTGATCAGCATCGCTAAAGACGGAAACCATTCTGTGTAAGACCACGAGTCAAACCCTTTTGAGAATAAATGCATGAAGGTATGTACTATATAAATGAATAGATAAATCTCTTCATCTCTGCTGGATAAAAGTTCACACTTGAACTGAAGTTGAAAAAATATGTAGCATAATATTTACTATACATATAATCTTGTTATCCAAGCTCGTCTAAATTTTATATTCCAATAAACAATAATACTTGGAATAAGACATCCAAATCAAGATGTTTAATTTAGTCATTAAATAACAAATAATTATCAAATTATATTATAAACTTTAATTCTATTGTATTAATAACTTCTCTATTTCAGTATTGATAATAGAAAAGCAAGTACAGATAGTAAATGAATTAGCTCAAGAGGATCGACCCTCCAAAATCAACTTGGAAATTCATGAAATTTTGATTAGGCGAGGAGAATGGTAGAAGTAAGAGTTAAATACTATGAATTCAGGTATCAAAATGCCTAACAGGGTATGTGGACTTTGCAAAAGATAAATTTTGCTCAATTTTTTTTAAAAATTTGCTTAATCTTCATTTGATTTTTAGAATTTGAAATCACTATAATTGATAAAATTAATAATAATTTCACTGTAGAATTCAATTTTATTTTTAGCTTACTTTAGTGTAGAAGAACATATTATACTTGCTATATTTATGTATAAATATGGTAAAGGGAGAGTAATGGGTTTCAAAAGTAATATGAAACAGAAACATGTCCATACCTCCATGAATTTACATATTCATCCAACGGCGGATAGACCAAATGAAGACATGATGACGGTGGAAGTCCGTCAATTTTCCCCTCTTCACAAACCACTTTGTGTCCCAGGGGAAAATTATGCGGGTAGGGAATGGGAGAAACTAGAGAAGGGATTGATAATTTCGCAGAAGAACAATGTCCACAAACTGTCAGTTTCCACAATCAACCATGTGGATCCCTTCCATGTGCGTCCCTCGAATCTCTTAACTGAACTCCCACTTTCCCCTCAACCCTTGCAACTGCAACTGTAAACTCCAACTGTGTAAATGTAAAGTCGAGATTTGTAATTTGTGTAGTTTGACTTTTAAAGTTTTAATCCAACAAGGGATGAAAAAACAGAGAATGTAATTGATTGAGGTAAAGGTTGATTCACTTTCATGTTTCCCTTCGCAGGGGTGTCTGATGTGAGAGTCGAGGAAAGTCCTATTGGACTGCCACGAACCATCTCACCACGACGAAGGAAATCCTTCAGTACACGTTAGTGAGTGAGTGAAAAGAGTACGGCTTTCATGCGCAATGCTTTCTCCCCAACTTCGTCCCTTCCTTTTGACCCAAGTTGTGTGTGTGTGGATGTGTGTGGATGTGTTACTTTCCTATTATTCCCCTCACCGGTGGCCCATAATGAAAAATATGAAATTGAGTAGGAGAAACTCATTGGGAGTCGTTCTTTAACACTTTTTTTGCCCTGGTTCTATTCCTCCAAGGCATGTATTATGGATGAAAAAGAAGAGTCTAGGAATTTTTATCTCACTCGATTGATCCCAAAAGTATTTGCAACTGGACAAGATTGCGCCTTCAAATACATTTTCCACCAAATTATTTAGAATATGAGACAATTTTGTTCAATGCCAAATCAACCTTGATGAATCATGGATTAATATATCATTTGCATTCCGAAACTTCCTTTAGTTGACCTTCATCCAATTTTCGCAAAACTTTATCAAGCATGGATCTTTGAACGAATCGTACATTAAATGTATGTACTATGTAGGCATACATAAATATGCTTTAATTCATATCATACATACACATAAGTAATATGTATCCTATTACATACAACGTCGACACTTGGTGTTAATTTCACTCTCGAGTGTAATTTAGAATTTAACTTTACTAACTCAGAAACCCGATAAAGTTTTTACGTTGGTCTTAATCAATTTTGTCACAAAATTGTATTGATTTGAACTTATTATATTAAGGTATACTATAATACAAACTTTTTATAAAATTAATGTTTTATTGTAAGAATGAAAAGTAATTGAAAAGTATAGAAAAGAATATTTTGAAAGAAAAGAACAAAATAATTAATACATAAAACAATGATTTAAGTTAATTGCAATTAGGTAATATAAAATAAGTAAACCAATTAAATACAGCTATTTAATTCAAAACTTAATGTAATAAATATTTTTATATTTAATGTATGAAATTGTTTATGTAAACGGAGAAAGATTCCATTTCGTTGATACGCATTCTATTCATTTAAGATGCAGAATCTCATTTGATCTGAGAAAAAGTGAATTATTCAATACGAGACTGAATCTATAGTATTGATCGCATTTCCAGGAAGTCTCGTTGGAACAAATTAGATTACCTTTGTCACCCTAGTCTTGATTAGATTGTTTAGAAAAGTGGGAAACATAAGTCCAAAGAAATGCTAATGTAGATCATTCCATTTTATCACTTTCTCCTTTCTCATCACTTTTCTTTTATTCTTAATTTCTAATTTATTAAAATGTTAAAGAATGCTAATTTGTAAAATTTGCATTCGCATCATGATTATTAAATAATATAAAACTTTATAAATTAAAGCAACATATCAGCATTGGTCAATAATTAAATGGGTGTATCACCTTGAGATGCGTACTCCCCAACGGCGAATGAATTGAGAAAATCCTTGGTTTGACTACCTTCCTTTCCTTCCTTAATTTTCTCAATTCATTCGCCGCGGAGGAGTAAACTACTAATATAAATTGTTGATATAATCCATAATGAAATAATAAAGTTTCTTATACAAATTAATTAAATTGTTTCATTAAGATGCATAAATCACAATGAACTGAACAGTAGTTCATTTCATTAATATTATTTATGAATGTTAAATATACTAATTTGGCGGGAAACTTTAAGTTTATTGTTTCCTCCTCAAAACACCGTAGATAGTCGAAACTCGAAACCATCCAGGATTTGATTATAAACTTACTCTTAAATTAAATTGCGCTTTGCATGCGATGCGACTAATTATTACACATACTTGTATTGTACATTCTCAGCTAACTTTAAGAGTTTAAAGGAGAAATATGTAAGAGAAAGCAATCAATTTGGTTTAAGATTACAATCTAATGTTTTACAATGGTCTATGCCAGCAATTAAAATCGTAAAGGAAATCAGATATTTGTAATGTATTTAGTCGATAAATTATATATTAAAAGTAAATAACATTAAATAGGATTATAGGATACATTAGAAACACATTGTAAACACACAAATAAACTCGCTATTGATAGCGAGTAAAGAAATTGTCCGCGCAGCATACCATCATTGGCTGACCTTTTTTTATTTCCAAAATTTACAATGTTTCCTCGAAGATAAAAATTGTAATTAACTATTAGTTCTATAGAAATCTATAGAGATTAATATTGTTTTCTAATTGCTTCATAAAGGAGAAAACATGGTAAAATGTTGATTTTTAAAAAGGTCAGCTAATGTTATGGTGCTCAGACAATAAATAGGCGAGAGATAGACTGGAAAGGGCCACTAGGCTTACCCGGCTGTGATGGTAACATCACAATCTCACCAATATAAATACTGGTATATTCTGATTGAGTTTATACTGAATGAATTATTTAAATAATTTAGGACTCCTATTTTATTATGACTCAATAAAATTTTTTATCATAATATATGTGCAGAAGAATACTATATTTCATTTGTTGTATCTTTTATGTTTGTAAATATCGCCTTCTGGTTTAACAAAATATTTTATTCTCTAGTGTCCGTGTAAGAAAAGTAGCTTAAAGTGAATGAGTCCGTCATGCAAAGAGAAGGGAGGCCACGCAATGGCCTTTCTTAAAGTATTTCTCTATGTACATTTCATGCTATGTCAATGTCATGTCATGTCAATCAAATGCAACCCAAACAGCAGCCAACGTTTTAATGTGTCTGACAGAAAGGTCATTTTCTTCCGACTTTCCTCTCCATTCATAATCATAAAGGGGAATAATAGCCTACTTCAGTCCACTCCATTTTCTTTAAACTAACGATAAGATGAAATCGATTTTAGAACATAACTCTTTATTCTCTTTCAGAGCACGAAGTGTCTTTAAAGGATTCCTTCACCCTTTCACACTAACTAAATTCCATACCCATTTCCGATAATACCAATGGCTAAACCTCAAGAGCTTCTTTATTACTCAAGGCGATTTCTTGTCTGTATGATTTTTACAAATATTTATTATATTACATAAAAAATATACACTTGTCATTGGCCGAAAGATATCCCGGGACATATTTAAATTTTTCGACCCTTACCCCCGGATATCTTTCGGGTCCCGGATATCTTAAAATAAATTTACAAAAATGGAATAAAAATTCCCTTTTCTCCTCCGGAAGTACCAAGCTTTTTGCCCTTGTTAATTAAAATGATATGCAATTCGATTTAAACGACATTTTTAAACATTTTATTTTTAATTTTAATATAAAATCAACAGTAAATTCCTTTTTGGGCATTTTAAATATAAATATTTAAAGGAAAATGTGATAAAAACGTGTACTATACGTTGTATATTATGCGCTTTTGCTATTAACATACAATATGTACCCGGGTACATGGACATCTTTTGGGACCCGGATATCTGCTTCACCCCCCGTATATTTTTCGGCCAATGACGGTACATAAAATCAGGAAAATTATATATTTACATACATACTATACCTCGTTTCATTTAGCAATGTCCCGCAGTTTTGAATTTCACAGAAAAATTTCCGTTATCAAAATATGATTATGTTACGTTTCATGGTAGTTTATTAATTAATTATTTATTAAAGCTTCTTTTATACAAATATTATATGCACTTTAAATTTATATTACTAATTGCAATAATATCAAAATTCGCACAATATGTGTAGTTAAGATATCAAGTATAGCAGTAATTATAATTATCAAAAGTAGATAATGTTCATTCTGACTTTGAATCTATACTAGTGGACGAATCAGTGGAAAAATTAATGATATCTTCGAGCAAATTGTCAAGTTCCCAGTATGCAACATTTTTAAATTTTCCGATATCAATTCCAATGAAATTTTGATCAATAGCATTTTTTCAGTCTTGAGCTGTAACGAGATCACATCCAAAATATTTAATTATCTCCGTAACCGTTTGTTTGAAATCCCGCTTGGCCACGTAACCTTTTACTTGTGCCCAAATGAGTTCGATTGAATTAAAAATACAGTGGTAAGGAGGGAATCTTAATATTGCATGTCCATTTTGTTCAGTAATTTCATTAATTTCGTACCGAATATGGTGTTCTTTGTTAGCTTTGATAATCTTGTAAAGTTCTGGTTTAATTGCATTTTCCGGAAAGGCAATATTCTTCGAAGTTAACCAAGAAATCATATACATTTTTTGCAATTTGATGTGGAAATTTTGTTGATTCTAAAAAATATAAATAATTTTATTAAGCTATTAAAAATATGAAAGATATTTATTAAAACGTTTATGCTTTTTTAATAAATAATTAAATCTTAAAAAATTCAAATCACATAATTACCTTTTGAGAATGTTAAGGCCATAATAATTAATACTGCCATAATAATGTTATTATCCATTATTATGGCAGTATTTAGTTTAAGCTTCGGCAAGAACTTTGTACCGAAATCCAAGTTTTCTCAGTATTCTCTAAAGTGAAAATCTTGAGCAATTCCTTTCTTGAAATTCTGGTATTTTTGTATTTATTTCGGGTAAGAGATTGTCAAGTGTGGGAAATATTTCTAAATCAAATGATTAATTTATATTTAATTAAAGAAATTGAATGCAAATATAATTACTTTGGCTGAATTTATCGTAGACAATTCGCCTAATCACATCAGCTGTGAAAGTGTCAATTTCTTTCCTTTCATTTCCGTTTTCCTTATTTTAATTTTTCTCTTGAACTCTTTTTTTGCATGGCACAGTACGCCGGTGAAATCCAGTGAGCAAAGCAGTTAGCTCGGTAAACTAAAATTCCAAACTATTTTTTGATCAATCTTCAAAGATTCGAGCACTTTGTATACATTGTCAATCATACAATCTTCTTCATGTGTCAAATGAACTTTTCTTATTTTAACTATTAAATTATCTTAACATCTATATTTATTAATATTATAACTGAATTAACAACTGTATTAAAATTATATGTTCTGAATAATTAGAATATTCAATTTAATTAAGTAAAGAAATATGAAAATATTGAAAATTATTGAAAATTATTTAATTGTAAGAGATTATTGAATTTCAAAAATGTTTAAGTTTCAATTTCATTATTTAACGTTATGTTAAAATACTATAATAAAATGTAACATAATCATGTTTTGGAAATTTTTCTGCGAAATTCAAAGCTGAGGGACATTGCTAAATGAAACGAGGTATAATATATGGACAACCGAAGGAAAAACGATTAATCTCAAAAACATTTTTAATTTAATCGTTACTAATGAATTTAAATTAATCATAAACAGCACATATTTCTATTGTGAAGATAATCAAAGTAATATAACAAATAAGAGGGGCCATATGAGAGAATGCTATAAGGGTTGATTATAAACGTCGCTAATTACTTTGTTCATCGTTCGTTGTTTAAAGTTGGATTTACTCAAATCCTCATTTTACAAATATTTTACTCTTTTCATATTAATACTTGGAATTGGAATACGAATTGGAACACTCATGTTGTACAAAACAATGGATTATCTTTCTTTGACATTGAACTACCAAGAATGTACAGTGAGAATTTAAAAGTTCCAGCTTCTCTCATTGCTAATTTGAAAAAGCTTTCTGATTTGATTCCCCACGAAAAGAGAGGATTTTGGAAAAATCTTGACCCTCAATTGAACGACGCGTTTAATAATTATAGTTAATTTGCACTGGGAACAAGCGCGAGTTTTAATCGAATTATTTAAAATGCTTAAGCGGGGCTTATATGGTAACGTGCACAAGCGTTACCTGAACCCCACATATGCATATTTAAGCGGTTAGTTCAAACTCACGCGTGTTCGGAGCTCGAATCTACTATAGTTAAAAACGTTCCTCCATACATAACATTATTATAATTTGAATTCATCACTTATAATTTCAAAATTAAAAATGACGTTACTAACGCTTAAACTAAAATTATTTTTTTTGAGATTAATCGTTTTTGCCCTCGCTGTTCCAATTTGTACATTTGTAGACTTTTATAAGCAAAGCATATTTTTAACTTAAATAGGTATGTATAATATGCCTAATTGGAAGTAATACATACTAAAGATTAATATGAAATGTTTGTATGCTGAATTATCAAGTATTCATAAAAGAATGTTTACCGTAGTCCAAGAGGTATGCACTCTTTGGTATTTCAAAAACTCCCATAGTATATATTTTGAGTAAAATGAAAAACAAATCATTATATTCCTCATTTCATTTTGATTTATATGCATGGGCTAAATGTAATAATGGAATGGGAGTTAATAATATAAATTATTGGATTAATGTCCATTTAATTATTTATATTAATTCATACTATAGAGTATTTCTATTCCACTAAACCTTTTTTCAACTTAATAAAAGGATATTTGAATTTTCTCTAATAAGGTCTGACTGACGGTGAATTGAATTGGTTTTTTTTAAATTTGTAGGATTTTATGAAACGAATCGTGTATAATTCAGGATGGAAACACCCAAATTACTAATTGACTCATTTGGAAGAGTAATCAAGCAATTAGGGGAATTCTTTTGATTTTTCACCCTCTACTCTATGTATTCCTGTGAGATGCTCAAGTTGATATCAAATTAAAGAGCTCGTGCTTAGTACATTTTCCCATGGGTAATTTCTTCAGACAAATCTCGTTCCTTGCATCATCACTTAATTAATCTCACAGAATTGTGCCAAATGCTAATGAGAACAAAAGAGCCATAATTTGGCATGGACAAACTACTCTTTTAATTCGAAAATGTTATACTATATTATGAGAAGGATTTGATTTATAGCATTTCTCCTCTAGTTCCGTTTTCTCGTCTATTAAATTGACAAAACATATTAATTTGACTGATGCCATAAAACGCTGATGGCTCGTAATTAGTAAGACTTACACGCTCACATTTCCTTGTATAAAATAGTGTTCAAATAAATTGTATTGCAGACATTTAAGTGTTATATTTCATCACATACAAAATATAACTATTAAATATGTTAAAAAATTATACCTTATCAGTAATAAATAATTTTATATGCAATGTTTTATAACTTGTTATATTTTATTTAATCAGAACTAAATATATTTACCAATTTACAATTACAAAAGCGGGGAAGACACAACAAAACAAAATTATATCATTTAATCACATGCCACATTTAAAAAATCGATATCACTAACATGGTTTTTTAAAACGCAGATTAAAAGGTTTTCAATAAATTTTAAAGAATAAATTATATAAATTAAAATTGAAGAGTGACAATCTTTTGGCTTTCATCCTCACCAAAAAATCTTTCATTGCAAATGAATGTTGTAAAGAAGGAAAGAGTCAAATTACTTGGCAATTAGTGAGACCGTTCAACCTTATGATGAGATGCATTTGGGCAGGAAAAGCACTCATCCTCCCGTGTGTTTCGGTGAAAGAGGAAGTAGCTCAAACTTTTGTAGGTATTCGCTCATAGTGGATTAAAAGCTTTTAGATAATTTCATACCTTTTAGCTTCATTCAAAGAAAACAAACAATTTGGGAAGTGTTTGTGCCCCATTTGACTCGAACCATTAATTTGTTTGCATTTTAACGGAAATAAGCTAAACCTTTGGCTTTCAGTTTCACGACATAAATGTGTATACACGCTATCAAAATGAGGAATAGTCAATAATTTATATGCTGCATCACATGAATGTTAGTAGTCATTAAAACTGTTTAATTCTGACTTTACTATACACACCTAGATAATAAAATACTCTCAATAGTCTTCTTACTGTTATATATGGTGATTATTTCTTATTGTATATAATAAGTTAATGAATAAGATACATATACTGACTAAGAATTGGTCAATCCTTATTTCGTTTGTTTAAGAAGATTGATCAAAACTATTAAATGTAAAATTTCTAAGTGTAGGTCGGAGGTACATAAATACGTACAGATATTATATTTTATATTTATAATAAATTATTTGACACAAATGTTGTAGGTAGATTATTTGTAACCACACATTCCTCTTTTAATTTCTTGCCCATAAAAGGAGACTTTATTAAGATAAAATATTAAATGTACTTATATTAGTTGACCTCAACGTCTAATGAGAAAATTTAAGACAGGGCTTGTAAAGTTTATTATACTTCCATTACTGGAATGCTATCTTATGGGTATCAACATTCGCTTACTTTATGAAACACGCAGTTTGTCAAAATTCATGTTGATTCATATATTTGTTCGGAATGTAGGAGTCATGTAATTGAATATAGTGGCATGCCATCAATTCATAGTACATTCGATGTTTATTTACTAAACAAAGTTCGGCCTGTCATGGGTTTATGTCAAGTTCATCAAATACAGGTGCGCATAAAATTGAATTGGCAATCATAGAAATCACCAATAAATTGGCAGATTCAGTAAAGGTTGATCATGGGCCAGTCATCAATTTAGATATCAAGGATTTGCATTCGAAGTCCGCTGACTTTGGCATTGCATTGAATCATATGAAGGAAAACATGAAAAAGGCCAATCATGACGAAAAAAATTCAGATTCTTGCATTTCATCTTGGGGCATTAAAATGACTGAATTTTTCAACATTACATCATGGAATGTTAGGTTAGCTTTTAAACTGAGTCGGAAAAATCATCTTACAGAGTATTAATATAGGCGTCCTTTAAATAACACAATAAGGGAAATTGTTAGGAATTTTTATTGTTCCGAAGACACATCTTGGCAATTACCTGGAATGAATGATTGTGTAAGTGTTTATGAATGCGGAGTTAAAGTTCTTAAACCGAAAAGACTTTGCTCAAAAATCTTTCGGTCTTGCACAAAGACTTCAAATTTCAACATCACGAATCTAGCGTGGGGCTTTCTAAATTTCTTGAATTTAGGCCAAGTACTGCGTCAGACAGATGTGAAACGCATGGGAATATGACATATTCTTCACTCTGCAAAGTTAAAAGGCAATATAAATGATTTAATTGCATTTGTAACATGCCAAGGCTTTAAAAATAAATGCATGTTAGGCGATTGTCATTGCATAAAAAACGCCGTTTTTAAAGATTTTCATCTTTAATTTTTAGAATTGTGTGAAATACGAAAATCTTATTCACAGTGGCAAAAAGTTAACCAGCACCCACAGTTGGATGAAATTGTGGCTGACATTGAGCTTTATTCATCTTATGTATTTCGAGCACTGAAATATTTCATTTCTCATGATTACATTGCAAAAATCCAGGCTTCTTATTTTAAAAAAATAAAAAGTTCTTTGGATAAAAATTGCAATTGGGCTGTTCTTCATGTTGACTTTGCCGAAAATTACCAATTTATAGTGCAAAATTTGGTGCAGTCTTTTTATTGGGAAAACACAAGTTATATTGTATCTTTGCATTATTATTACGGCACTTCAGAGAATAAGGTTAAATGCATCTCAACTAGCTGTATTAGTAACGCATCTCGGCATTGAACAAAGGCAGTTTACGCATTCAACACCATAGTTTTAAATTGGCTAAAGCCAATCCATTCAGACATTAAGCATATTGAATATTTTAGTGATGGCAATATTTTAGCGCAGGGCAATATAAAATTTACAAAAATTTTCATAATTTGGGCTTTCATCAAAATGACTTTTCGTTGACAGCATCATGGAATTTTTTGCAACATCTCATGGAAAGGGGACAGTGGATGGTATTGGCGCCGCATTAAAATCAGCTGTTAGACGGCATAGCATCCAAAATCTATATACGGACCATATTTTATCAAGCCCATGAATTGTTTAATTTTTGTCATCACAGACATGTTGAAGGCACCAGTGTAAAGTGTTTTGGGTTCCAGAAGATGAAATTAATAAGATTTGTGAAAGCTTTGATTCCAGGTTTGCAAAAGTTAGGACAATCCCCGGCACGAGAATGGCGCATCGAGTGGAATATGATAGATCCAATCTCAAATTGTTCCGGATTGGTGAGGAATTGGAGGATTTCAACTTAAAAATGAAGGACTAAAAATTTCTGCAATTTTATCTTTATTTACTCTTTATTTAGATAAGATACAGGAAATTTTTATAAAAGAACAAATACTATACTGGCTAGTATTGAGGCATAGGTGTGGCTAGCGAGGAAGGATTTTTTTTTTTCAGTAATATCGTTTTATTTTTATTTATCTCTGTATATATTCGGTTATTCAGTTTTTTATTCAGTTTATCTATTAGAAAAGCGACAAGCCAATTATATTTAAGCAATTCGGCGGCTGAATGCCTCATTTCCAATTGATTCTAATCATTTTTTTAATAAATGCAGGTGGTGTGTTCGTGGATGGATGTTGGGCGGGAGGGCGGGATTATAATTTTGTATATTTGTTCAATATTAAATCAAAGATTCATTTCTGTTTATTTAAACCTTGGACCAAAATATTCCTTAATTTTTACCAACAAATAAGCCACCCTGTTATTTTTCACAATAATGTCAATTAATATTCTTTCAGCTGAATTTGCCAAACCAATTCCAATATTAAGGTTAAGCGTGAGACATTGTTGCGAAGTTCAAAGGTGTCTCCATATCATTTGAATTTTATCTTCAGACCGGTTTGCAAGCTTTCCCATTTGTTTTCTAATAAATAAATAAACTTGAATGAAATCTTAAAAAAATTGTAAATCACTTACTCATAAGCTGGACAGAGAACAATGAATTTACTGTCACATTCCATCGCGACTTAGAAATGCTAATTTCTACACAGTAATCATTTTTGTTTATCATTTTAATGTTATAAATCTCTTTGTTTACCCACATACTCTTTTATCGCGTTGTAATTATTTTTATTTTTAGTGTCATTTGGTCAATTTTTATCATTCATCATAACCATGAAATAAGATATTGTTGTTTTTTATATTTGATGTGGATGCAATATCTGCTCGATTCTTAAACACAGTAGTCAGTACACCTTACACGGTCGACTAATAGATATTCTTGCAAGAAAAGCTCGCATAATATAGGGATTTGATTTTAATTAATTTAAGAAGTTTATGTTTATTTGTTTAATTTAGCCATTTCAGCTATTGTACAGTTTAGTTAATTAATTCAGTTTAGTATATTAATGCAGTTTAGTTTAGTTCATTTTGCTAAAGTTCATAAATTTTAAGTTATGGCAGTAATATTTAAGAAACAAAAGTTACATTGCATTAAAAGTGACGAAGAAGAAATGGTGACTGTTTACACAAATCTAAAGCTGCTCTGTATGGTCAAGAACAACAAATTCATTTCATTCAAAGGACAAAGACCAAAAGTAAGATTTACAATAATTCAAATTAAATTATTATCGGTTATTTAAATATATTTCAACATTTTAATTATATAACGGAATCTTGTTTTATAAATAGTTGAAAGAGTTGACTGCATTGTTAACTGGAGTCTCAAAAAGGACAGTTATAAATATTTTCAATCGCGACAATGAAGAAGATCGAGAGAATGAATATCCTCAATTTGGAATCACAAAAAGAGCACGAGAGGATGCTATTGGCAATTTCGACCAAGAAGGAATTAAGCAAATTGTCTATGAGATGTTTTTAAAAATTATACTTATATTGTCTTTTATAATACTTATATAAAACCATTACTTAATTTTTAATTAATTTGTCAGAGGGTATTTCCAACATTTGACAACCTGTTGCCAGAAATAAACACACGGATTCTTTCATTTGTAGAAAAGAATGTTGGGAGAACGACTCTTTGGCAAATATTGAGGAAAATAGGATTTCGTTTTAAAAAAGGAACAACCAGACTTACACAATAGAACAACCGTCAATCGTTGCAAAAAGGATGGAATATCTGAGGTTGAAATATTTACAAATCAAAAATTATAAAATTTTAAGGTAATATGCTAATGTGAATGTTTAAATTACAGAAAAAAACGCATATATGAAAGTGAGAATCGGATTTTTACCTTTTTAGATGAAACATGGTGCAATCAGATTGATGTCTTAGCTTATAACTGGACTGATGGAACAAAAGAATCAAATATTAAATTTATGACTGGCAAAGGTTCTCGTGTTATTGTGACCAACAATGGAACATTCCACAATGGAGGATTTCTGGAGGATTGCTTGAATATCTTCAAATCAATTTCAGGAAAATCTGACTATCATCAAGATATGGATAATGTCAAGTTTAAAGAATGGTACATATCAAAATTTCTTTCAAAGCTCAAGCCAAAAATAGTTGTGATAATGGATAACGCTCCTCATCATTCACAAAGGTAAATATAATTGTTTTAATTTTTTACTCAGTTGTCTCATTATTTACAGTCATTTTAATGCTATTTTGTAATATGGTAATTTTAGAAAATAAAAATCCTAACCTCAAACTCAAGAAAAGATGCAATGATTGAGTGGTTACAATCCAAATACATTTCTTTCCATGAAGATACTGATACTTAGGATCACCAACATTTTTGTGAATTTTCTTTGATTTATATGTTATATATTAAGTGACTAGATTTTTAATTCAAGGAGGAAATAAAATAAAATTGGGGTTCCAAATGTTTGCATCATTCCTCTTAGATTATGAGATGCAGTTTTGTAAACTCATAATCTATATTAGACATTAGAAGACTACTGAATACGGTATTAGTATACCAGCTAAATGTAAGTATGCAACTCACTGTTACATCTATGATATAATTGATATATGTTCTATAGCAGTTGCGACATTGGGAGAAAGAAGGCTAGAAGAGTCCCATCTCAAATTGCTCGTGCCAGTTGTTCAACCGTTTTCCTCCTCTCTCATTTGAATTTAGACAAGAGAAACAAAAGGCGTGAAAGGGAGAAAGTTTTGGTGCAAATGGTGCTGGGTATCATCCGTCTTAGATTTGACTCCCTGTATAAAATACACACTTGAAGAGAATAGGCCTTATGAATCTATGCATGAAGGCATGAGTTTATCTCACGACGACTTCAATCTCCCAACTCATCATCTCTCAGAATCCATAATCTGAGAAGTCTGCGGTCGCCGTATGGCACAACTTGACCTCAACCATCTCTTTATGGCTTGCTAAATAAAGATGATTCATTGACAACTCACCACTAACGCAGATAAAACCAAGATTTTGTTATTTTCAGTCTTACTCAAACTCACATTGCCTTATTTATTCTGGCATAAATACTTATGCATTTGTATCACCATATGGTAAAAGAACAAATGGGAGACAAGACTCCTCTTCCAAAAACTAATGAATTAAATTACATTCTCCTTATATACATAATATATAGGTAATAAACATTATACCTATATATATTTTATAGTTGTAGTTAACATTTTTCTGTTTATGAAAATAGAATATTATATAAATTTTATTGTGGTTAGTATTTTCTTACTTATTTATATTTGAGAAATTGAGATTGGCTATGTTCATTCATTAATGTACCATATACTTAAGTATATCAACCATGAATATTATAATCTTTTGTCGTTTGCATCCAAACTTTTCGTAATAGATCCCGTTATTGTGAAGAAAAGATCAAATCCGAATGTGAGGAAGAGAGTGAAAGGGAAACGAATTAAAAGTTGAGGAAATGAATGTTGTATTTTGTCTTATGTTTCTCAAAGCCCATTATCTGCATGGGAGCTTTGAAAGTCTTGTAAACTTTGAATTCCTCCCCCCTCAGTTCAAGTCCAAAGTGAGTAATAATTCAAAAGAAGCACAGAGAGATCCTCGAATCCCGTTCTCATAAGTATATCGAGCATCAGAGTGGGAGGAAAAGAGGAAACGGTTGGAATTTCTCCGAGAGGAAGTCTCTTAATTGTGAAAATCTGATTTAGAATCCTGCGGAGGGTTGAGACAAAACTCAAAACTTGGATAAATTAGATCGCACAAAGGAAGAGGTGGTTAACTGCTAAATTCAAAAGATGATTCCTCCCAACTATTCGAATACAACGACTCTTTGATGTTCTCAATGGGAAATTTGTTTGCCAAACAGATTTAGGGGTATATTCGACCAAACCACTTGACTTCCCCCCTTTGGACCTAATACGCCCAAATAAAAGAACAAACGTTGGCCCAATAAGTTTATTTGATTACAACAAATCCAAAGAATTTAACTTTTTCTTTGACATTACGACTAATGACAAGAATGAAAAAAGTTTTCAATGCTTCAAAGTTAAATAAATAACAGTTTAGTATATGCCTACTAAGCCTTATAGCTTCATTAATTGATTTTGAAATGAAAATGTTATTCAAAATCATGAATTTTCTATGTAAAACCATTTTATGAGCTATCAACAATCATAACTACAGATCTGATCTGTAGATCTGTAGTAGGTATGTATAAAATATTGTTAATACATAATTTACGTGTATTTAAAAATTTACAAGTTTATACATTACCAAATAGAATATTATTTATTACTGTTTATTTAAATAAATACCTAGATATTTCAATTATTTTAATTGTATCTATTTAAGAATTATTCTGCTAATATTTGGTCGTGCATAATTTAATACTTAAGAGTACTTTATGAATGTTTGTATCTTTGTATGTATTAGTGTATACCTATGAGAATTTTGGGGTTTGATATCGAGATGAGATGTAAAAAGTAAAGTCGTTCTCTTCTAACCAAGAGAGTAAGAACAGGTTACCCGCTAAAGAACTCGACCGGACGTAGATTTCCTACGAGAAGTGTTGTACTTATAATGTGGGTTAAGGATAGTATAAGAATCTGTATAGCTTCTTATCTCTCGGAAGGAGGGAAAGAGGAGGAGAAAACAATAATGTCTTCGGATGAGCCTACAATTTGCATTCCATTTGCTTACTCTGCCAGAGCTCCATGAGCTCAATCCCTCTAAGAAGAGGAGAGGATAAATCCCGGGTGAAGTAATTGACTGAGGAAACTCATCTCATTTCGGCTCATTCTCTATTTCACTGAACCCACCTCCTTCCTTGCTCCAGCTCCCCATCATCCTCTTTATGTGAAAATATGACCAAAGTATGGATTCTCTCTGGATTTCCGCTAAGCTCTCTTCGCAATCCTTGCCTCTTTCCTTCTTTCAATGCCCGAATCATTTCATTTGCATTCCCTTTATATATAGGCATTTTTGTCAACTTACATTATGCAAATGCGGCGCACAAAAAACTCTATTACAAATTTCTCTAACGCCCTTAACCCATACACAATAACCTCAGCTGAATACTCAAAATTAAATGAGTTTTTTAATAAAAATTAACGAGTTGAAAACCAATCATGTTTCAAGTCAAATTATATTACTCATTTCTTTAAAACTAATAATTGATTTAATAATTACCAATATCGTTATACTGTTCATTATTCATATTACTCTCATATAAATGTTGAAATTAAAAAATTGTAATTTTCTGAAAGTAGTATTTTGAATAGGCATATGTGAAATCGAACTGGAATTTACGTCGATATGAACGAACGCATTCATAATTCTGCGAGATGTTCATTCACCTCGCGGTAGCAGTAGTGAAAATATTCACTTTCCTCACACTCATCCTCAATATTAACATAGGTTGACAACTTCATTTAAAGGAAGGATTGATCAAGCATTTTCCCGTCTCACGTCAACCACAACTGTCATGCTGCTCCTGCATTCTGCATTAGATTTCTCTCTACGCCTCCACTTCAATTGAAAGTCAAGGGATGTTACAATTCAATTATTTTCCTTCCTGCCTTTCCGTCCGAGTTATATAACCTGGATTCTTCCTATCAAATTCTAATCTTTTTAATTGACAGAATTTGACTGGCAGTCGGACATCCGTTTTTAATGAGAAAAAAGATCCCCATTTTAAAAATATTATTTTAATTATGAATGCATAGAGGTAAATCAAAAACTTAAGTTTTAATTTCATTTTAAAGTGTATTAAAATTGGTTATAATTTGATTGATTATAAATTTTATAAATGTGTTTAACATTGTTGAAAATGATCAAAAGTTACATACTTGTTCGATATCAAAAAATATTTCGATGAATCGATAGATTTTTTGTATATTTGCGGTTATATACTCAAGTATACAAAAATATTTTTTTTATTTTCCATCCAAAGTTTATTTGAACTAAAAAAGTAAATCGTGAAACTGGAGCTAATAGGTACAACTACAAACAAATTGGACATAAAATAAATTGAGTCAACACTAACAGCGCACAACGATTCAAAGGTAAAGGGAAAAGGGAAAAATTCGAATCGAAGCATGGGAATGAAGAACAAAGTCAAATTAGGTTTTCTCCACAATTGATTCTAATCTGAGTGAGAGGGGAGGTTATCAAAGTTAATGCCACGTTCCTTTTACTCCCTGAGATGTGGAATGAGATTAGCATCGATTCTATAGGTGTGGTCTCGGCTTAATCCTTAAATAACTGCATATCTCTACTTCATTTTATAACCTCATCTTTCATATTACTCTCGCTTTGCATCCTCGGCATTAAATAAACATTACTTTGGTTAGTCTTCTCGTCTCATTCAGCATTATACTTTAGTTATGATGATGGAGCTTTCGAAAACCAGCTCTCAAGAATTAACAAATAAAAGTGATCTAAATTATAGATATCAAACACTCTCGTGAATTGGTTTGCTTTGAAGGCTCGTTAAGTACTCAGCAATCATGATGAGTTGGAAGAGTGGACGTAAATACCCGACCCTTACAATCCCTACCATTATCAAATTCGAATTGGAAGTAGCAGGGTATTTAATCAGTGGGAGTTAGAGGGATGAGGGTCATCAGATAGGCATCACTTTTTTAATGCATCGATCTTTTCTAGGAGCTTCACAATATGTGGCATACCCCATCATTTCCATTCTAAAGATGATAAACAATATTTACATGCTATGCCTCCTAGTATGAATTTTAACACAGATACCAATCTCGAAGATTGAATATTTTACAATAAGTGAGGGTTCAGTTTTAAATAAATTCCAGCGACTGTTTATTAAATATAGTTTTTTAATTCCTTTTTTCCCACAATAATTTAAATGACTTTTTATTTTATCTAATAATAAATATTTATTAAATTATTTATGAGTAAAGTTATGTCAGGCTGACTTATCCGTATTTAAGGAAATATCGAGATATATATGATACGTAATATGTATTAGTACATAAGTATTTAATAAATTATATTAGAATATCATATCAGTGAGCCAGATGGATAAATTATTAAGATGTAAACTTTCCTAGAATTTAGATTAAAGTGAGAAGTCAAGGCAAATGGGCGCCTGGATTGGATTCTGATGGATTTGATGGTAAGGAAGATAAAAGAGCTGGTAATGAAAGACAATGAGGTGAGGAAGTTTCATCTCATCCACACACAATCGGATTCTGGTTATGTATAAATCAAGTTATAATTAGGCTCTTGTTTTATATTCAACAGAAGTCCGACGCCTCTTCTGACATTGAGCTTCAGTCCGTCTTATCTTTGCCTAAATGAGCTCATCCTTTCAAACTTTCAAGCCGAAGGTTCTCCGAAAGGCTCTTCAGAACAGCGAGGATAAACTTTGTTCCTATTAGGGAATTTAACAGGCAGGAGCCGAAGAAAGCAGTAATTTTATTTTCCAGGTCTTCTCTACTCTACTTATAGAGATATTAGAGTTTGAAAGTATTGGACTAATAGAAATAATCTCTTTGGAAAGTTCATAAAGAAGTTCTCCGTAGACCGTCCAAATTAATGGGTCACTTTTGACATCGACTTTGAAGGGAAGAAGCGGGGAAGTTGAGGAACTCCGAGCTCCGAGAGCACTCATTTTGACTCGGGGATGAAAAGGGGCTCCCAACGAGGGAGAGCAACCAGAGAGAAGGGCAGATCTTGACATACTGACAGTAACTCCTTTTAGGTCTTCACCAAAGACTTCAACAAAGAAGAAATCTTTTCTCAAACTTTTCTCATTTGCATTTTAGGCACCCCCACCCTTCGACTCCAACTAAATTGGCCCTCAGTGGAAGAAGGCCGCAGAAAGTTGGAGACATAGAATATAGGGAAGGAAGTGAACATTGAATTCCTCAAGCCAGGCTCCAACAGACTTTTTACAAACCTTCAAAACTGTATCCATATTTTGAATAATTACAATTTTAATGAAGAGTCTCGCATTGTGGCAATGAAGAGGTTTTAATAATAATAAGAGCTTGCGTAGAGTCAGATGGGAAGAGCATCGCCAGTTGGTAAATAGATTAGCAAGAGGGGAGAGAAAATGATGTCGAAAAGTTGAAGGATCGGAAGGGGATGGAGATCATATACAGAAGCTTCAACTTGTGTGAGCAACCTTTCTTCATCTACGCACTTCTTGGTCGGGAAGGTTTTCTTTTATCGCCGCTCAGATGTCCTCATCATGCAAGCGGTGGTAATGAATGAACGAATTCAGAATTTTAAAACAAAAAGTTTGTGCGTGGAGTTTCTCCATTCTCCAATAGATTCTCAACACAGATATGCGCTTCCTCAAATTCCAGTCCAAACGAAGTTCAACCCCTAGCCCCGTTTTTGTCAATTAAACATGAAAGGTTATGGAGACACGCCCTACAACAACGTTGTTTTAATTCAATCGCTAATTGATATTCCCTTAATATGAAAATGATTCGAACTGGTCATTGCATGTTGGAGGCTCCTCCAGAGCTCCAGTCATTTCATTTAACTAAATGTAAATTAACTCGCAACTTCTCACTTTCTCTGTAATTCCTATATTAGAAATGACGGATTTAAAGGAGGAGATCAGACAAATGAGAATTAAAATTCATTGGTCTCTCCATTTCTCTCTTTTAAAGTTCCATCCTAATCTCCAAATCTTAATTAGAAAGGCAGGAAGCGGAGGACAGGGGCATGTCGAGCACAGACAGACTCTTTAATGTGAAGTCATGAGACCAATTTGGATTTATGGCCGCGAGTAAATGAGAGCCTACCTGGAAAGAATCCGGTCCTGGGTGAGTTGAGCTCTTTCAAGTTGTCGAGAGTGAGAGGGAGCGGGTTAGAGGCCAGGAGAAGACCACCGTCAGTATCAACATTCAACATGAATATCTTCGTATCCCGAACTCGGACACGACTCTTGCACAACTTTTGACTTCCTTGCCCAAAGCCATCGATTTGAATGAGAGTGCTCTCAAGGCCCCGGTCTCCTTTAATTACTCTTTTGACGCGGACGCGGGCGGCGAATCTCTCTCCGCTTTTTGCACCAAGACTATCATGTTTGTATCCATCAATGTCTGTGTCGGCCTTGGTGCTCAAAATGCCCTGTGTGGGGTGGAAGTAGATCACAGAGTCGACGACGCCTGTGAGGACCATGCGAGCTTTGTCCTTTGCTGAACTGATGGTTTCAGACAGTTCAGAGCATGACCGCTTCATTACTCGTCTCCTACTTTTATATGTTCCTTCCCTCTCACCATTGCCAGAGCTGGGATTTATGGTTCCACTGGACGTCGATTGAACAAAAATAGGGAAAATCCCGAATAGTAAAAATATAAAGAAGAGAGTTCGTCGTCGAACAGCACCACTCTCACTTCGATCCTTCAATCTCATTTCTGCACTTCTTTATAGTATTAAATATTAAACTTGGGAGAAACTTGAGGAAACGATGAAAAGCAAATTGCTCTTTTGACTTTTCCAATTCAAATTCCTTAAACTATTAATGAGTTTCCTCGTAAGGGAATTGGCAGGAAAGGAGCTGGTGGGCATGAGAGTTTTGGAATAACTTTTAACTTCTGAAAATCTGCTAAGAGTTGGCAAAAGAAGCTATGAAGGAGGGTTCACAACAACGTTTGTGAAAGGCTCGAGCCCGTAATGAGGATTGACCGGTGTGAGGAAACAACCTGTTACCTTTATTCTCGAAACGAAAGCACGTCTCTTAAGAAGAGACTCTTTTTGACTCGCCCTCTCCCTACGCACAACTTGGGATATATACCCCACAGAAGAAACCTTTTGTGGCTCCCAGGGAATCTTTTATATAGGCATTCTTATAACCTTACTGACTTCAAGGTACCTTTGGGAGGATGATGTTCTTCCTACATATTCGAATTTGTTAAGGGAACCCACCTCTGCTGATTTACTTGCTCCAAAGGATACCTCCTCTCCTAACTTATTATTATTACTCCTTCAAATGGCTAAGTACCCTCATCGGTATATGCTCAATACGAATCTTGTATAGATCACGACAGGGTACATAAAGGTCTTCTCCTAACAATCTTCCCTTCCTTAACCATTCGCTCCAGGTACCAAATATGAAAAGGACAGAGTTCTCTTTGCCTCCCACCTTCCTCTCTTTCCCTCCTAAAGATGTTCGACGTCAACCCGGCATGAAATAAGGAAAACGTCAATTTCAAATCCTACCGCACCCGACACTGATTTCTCACTGTCAAACCGATAATATGAGGAAAAGTCTCATCTTCATTGATCCATCTTTCATCTCTCTCGGAGTCTGGGGAAGAGATAATAATATTCATATATTTATTTTTAAAACATTTCAAGTATGTGAACATTTCCAAACATTTCCATTTCATTTCATTGACATCTTTAGATTTTTTTCAATAAAAGCAGTCGCCGAGTTATGACACATAAATTAAATATGCTATACTTGTACTAAAAGATACAGATATTATACACTTTTATTAGTATGTTTATATGAGTATATGCTTCGTATGTTTTTTCTATGAGAGTAAATACCATTTACTTACGTATCATAAGTATGTATGTATAAACCAGTAAGTACAATATAATATACCTTAATGGTATTACATTTACATATGAGTATTGTAATACAATGAAATTCCTACATTTTATGTAGTTTAAGAAGACTCAAATCATATTTTGATTTAACATGTTCGTGATTTTGGCTAGAGGTGTATTGAGTATCTATCTAATATTTGAAAATTCTTAAGTTCCTTAAAAGGAGATGAAGAACGAGCACATTCGTTGAGAGCATCATTGAGTAAAAATGGAGTAAGACACGTTTCGGGTTCACTTTGAGACGTGAGAATGAGGAAAAGTGAGAGGGGTTGAGGGATAAATAAGTGAAATGGTTGAGTATTAGTCGAGGAAGGATGAAGAAAGGATTAAAGGTTGACAGTTCATGCATAATAATAGCTATCATAGCACATTATGATAATGTGACAGACACTCACATATTATACCTCTATGAAAGTACACATTGTAATTCTAATATCTGCCAGCTTTAGCTCACATTAAAAATAAAAAAACATATTCTCCATTTTGGTAGACGGTATAAAGGTCGGGGAATGTTGTTACTTTTAAAAGTCAATTGTCGTATAAAGCTCTACAAAAATCTTCAAAATTCGAAATAAAGGTTGGAATGTTTCAAGCTCACTCTCACACACTACATGACCAACGGAATATTACTCTGATGCTGTGTATCTATCACTCAGCATCTCAGAAATTTCTTAAATATTTAATTGATGCTTTACTTATGGTTTTTGGAGTAAACATTTAAGAAATTGACTACCAAGATATACTCTACAAACATACATAGGTGCATGTCTTAATTGAAAGTATAATATAGGTATAGTGACTACATTTTCATGACCTTTTTAACAACACTTGATACTTATTTTTAAAGTGCATATTTGTGGAAAATCATATAACTCGTGCCTGTTACTTATATATTAAATACTACAGTACATATACAAGGTCATGTACGTAAAATAAACAGTAATAGTAACTTTTGAAGAATTTCATTAACAAAAGTTGAAACATTACTTATATTCTCGTTTTTTTGTTATAATTTATAATGTATCCACAATGTACCATATCTACCTATATATAAATATTACAAACATGAAATTTCAAAGTTCATAATGATAATGCTATTACAGATACATATACAAATGTAATGCATATCAAAGATTTATTTTAGGGTCAACAACTAATGCTTTTTTACCTAAATTACATTTGATATTGTATTTACTTTACCCTAAAATATTTTCATTACAAGTTCCCTTTTACACATTTCATGTTATGTGCTGACAATACACGTGAGAATATATGATCTCTAACACTTCAACACGATGAGCATTCCCGTATTCAGTTTGTAAGATCTAAAAAAAGATGTAGGGAAATTCTAAGAATGCGTGTATTAAGACAGGAGACAGTAAAATCTTCCTTATCTATTGCTTACTCCACCTTCTTTAAAAGCAAAATAAGTTAAGGCCTCCATGCGAGGTGATAAACTGATTGAGATATTTTACTGTCTATTGAAAGTTTCCTTGTAGAGGTATATAAAAAATTAACCTTTAGTTGAAAATAACTTTAGGTGGAACGTTGTACTTTTAGTTAGTCGGACATGAATATTTCACTTTTTATGAGAAATAATGAAAAGACTTTTAAAAAGAATATTTCCTTGTCAAGAGAAATGAAACCATTGAGTGTCAGCATAGGACTTAAGTTGGTTTTTACCCTTTTACTAACGTTCCTCCACCTTTGCCTTCAATAGGGCATGAGATAAGAAGCTGGCGGGCGTCTTTTCTCGTTTTAAATCCTTTCCATGCTTTTACAACTAAACAATGTGACACATTTTTCTAATTAGTCTTTGTGTAAAATGTAAAGCAAGGCGGATCCTTTCACTTTATCTCAGGAACAAAAAATTAATTGGATAAATATTCTATTTCTCGTTTGTATCGACCTGTACATACGAGGACATACAGTAGAGTACTACTCGTATTTACATTGACAATTACTGATGGTGAGAAAATAGTACTAAATGTGAGTGTGTAGTTACTCACATTTGTCAGTATTTTTAGGTTTCTAAAATTTATGCGTTTATGTTTATGAATACAAGTAATTTGTACAAATTCAAGTAATATAAAAATATGTAATATTGTGTTTACAGTATAAGGGATAATTTTTAAGAACTTAAAATTGATAATTATATTCTAATTGTCTTCTTTGAGTTCTTTGAAAGGGTCTTCAAATGGTTTAAGCTAAAAGAGAGAATTGTTGAGATATGCGGGAGCCGTGGACAATGGGCAAGAGGAAATCCTTTGTGAAGACGGTATAAAGAGGCGTGAAGAAATGATCTTATCACTTAACCTTGTCTCTCCCATCTCTCATAGTTAGTTAGGGAGATGGAAGACACATGCGAGGGAAGTTAGTGTCAGCCACCGGAGACCCCATCCGAAGCATAACTCTGATTCTACAATGAGGTAACTGCAATGTAACCAAAAGGGTCCATCATCTCCCACATCGAAGAATCCCCAAAAATTCCTTCAACGAGGTAAAAAGACTTTGGAGGGCCCTTTTAGAATCAAATATTTGTCAGAAGGTTTGGGAATTGATGACATGATGTTCGGAGCGCGGCGTATTCCAACGAATATCTTCCGACTTTCGGGTTTCTTTAACAGACAAGACTCTTCGCATAAATCTATCCTTTCATCTATAAACCCCCCGACTTTGAGCCGAGGAAATGAAATTGCCCTCCCCAAGAAATGGGTGACAAGGAAGGACAAAAGTTTAATTTTCACTTGAAAAAATTAGAAGGAACCTTGAAGGCGATTTAGAAAAGAATTCTTACCCATATCTTCCCTTTTGTTCAATCCACAAATTCCTTTCCATTTTATCCTTTTCACTTTAAATCTCTGCATTTGGTTTAAAAACTTCTTCCAAGAATTTCGTTTTCGAAAATTGTTTATATAACTAATTATCTTGGGTTAACCTCCAAAAACTTGAATCTAAATCCTACATTATATAAAATACCTTGTTATCTCTATTTTTATCCTAGAAATCCCTTTTGTATGAAACTTAAATTTTGTATTTTTACTACAAATGAACCAAACTTCTTTCCAAATGACAATCCTTCGAGAGATTTTGTTTGTAATTCCACAAAGGCGTCCAATATTATCTTCAGACATTTTAACTTGTAAAACTGTCTCGTTAGGGATAGAGAATTTTAATGTAGAAATCATTGGAACAATACTTTTGACTCTGAGTCTGTCAGACTCAAAGAATCAGATATGGTATTGAGTATAAACAAAAAGCCTTTTATCCCTTTTATTATATCAACTGACGCCCTATAATGTAGCGGGATGTAATGGAAGGTATTTTAACATATTTATGTATGCGACAGTCTTCGTCTTCAACGTCCCGACTTTACCGGTTGCCCTGTTATCCTTCAGGTTTCATATTAGAAGTATCAGATTTGGGATGGATCCGTTCGGAGAAGTGGAAAGAATAATAATCATGCATTATTCATGAACTTCATGAGCTCACCTTTTTGTCTCCGTCTCATTCGTCTCGACTTCTGCCCCAAATAAAACTGCTCTATCGCTCGCTAACACTCTCATTCACTTTACTTGCTTTAAATGAGCTGAAGTCTATAAATGCCAGCTTCCTCGCACCCTCCTCGCTCCTTTTTATCTAATAAATTCGTCTTCTTTTAGTTGTAGTTTACTGCCCAGTACTTTCCTTTAAATTCTTCCAGTTTGCTTTGCCCATTTTTAAATCCATTTGATGAAAGATGTTTTTTATTGAGTGATATCATGGAATCCATTCTGCCACGAGTGATAAATGGCTTTGTCGAGGAAAGAAGGTCAAAATAGGGTTAGACCCTTGTAATCAACGGCTTAACACGTACACCTCATCCCCATTTCATTAAAAACATTTAACACCTCAAATACCTTCATTTATCATTTTCTTTACCTTACACTGTTTCAGCTTACTGCAATATGAAATAATGCATAGATATCCATTATTTATTACAGATGAATCAGATGATATACGAGAGAATATCATTTCTGTTAAAAGAAGAGCACATACAAATATTTGATGTAATTTGTATTATTCAAATCAAAAGTAATCATTTTTCTTCATTATAAAGATATTGTTAGCGTCAATGTTTTAGTAGATAGTACAATAGATATAAATACTGTTTCACTAGTACATGTAACATAAAATTTTAATATCTACTTTGTTTGACATATGCAACACTCGGCTCATTGGTAAACGTTAACTTAAAAACAGCATTGTCTCGAAATCTACTCCCGGGTACCTTTTAAAATCCTACCCCTGACCCCCGGGTAACATATCGAACCCGGGTACATATCGAGTACCGGTTACCTTTAAAAATTTGAGGAAATGCCAATTGAAAATTATATTTTTTCCTTAAGTTTACAATAAATCTTCATAAGAAGTAACTTTAATATAATTATTTTAAATGTATATAATTCATGTTTACTCCATTTTCCATTGTTTGATACACTTTACGTCAACGGTAAAATGATGTGGAGCGCTTTTTCTACTATATTTTCAGCATATTTTACTTTTAAAGTTTAAATCCTATGTAAATTTCCTCTAAATTGCTTAAACTTATTTAAGTTACAAATTCAATTTTAGGCTTAGGCTAAATTGATAGTTCTGTCAATTAAATATAACGTTTTCCAAGCTCATAAATTGAACTATTAATGATTTAGACCCAGGCACCTTTCGAGACCCGGGTACCTTTTAAAATCTCATGTTAGATCCCCGGGTACATATCGAGTACCGGGCAGATATCGAGACAATACGGTACTCAACTCTATGGTTGTTTTCCCCTAAACCTTTTAAGTATTTATTTACAAGTTCACTTTGTTTGAAAAATAATCTATCCTGGAAGTTATTACAAAAGAGTTATTTATCACTTTATAATATTCCAAAGGATTGTTCAAAAATGCTACCCGAAGATCTCAGAGATTTTACAATGCCCTAATTTAGTCAGTGGGCAGGCAATGTTTTAAAAGCTTTATATATAACCCTTTCTTCTCTTGGCATCATCTCTGGGCCCAATCGACTTTTCTTACTTAAAAGGAGAAAAGGGAAGGCCTTCACTTGTTTTTATCTCTCTTCTGTCATGATTGTTACTTCCCTCTTTCTATTGTTTTACTATTTTACAGTATTTATCATTTTATGTGAGGTCTTTTGATTTATGAATTTATAGTTTTAATAATTCTTGAATTTCTTTATTATCCCATTGGCAGTTCTTTAATACTCTTTGAGATGTTTTAAACTAGAAGTTGTTTCATTTCTCTTATCCAACGATAAGTAAAGAAAGATGTTAAAAAATTCAAGATGTTTCATATCTTCAATCATTTTTAACTTTTGTCTATATTAAAATGTAATACATTATTATCGCTATTATACATAATACTAATTACATAGTATTCATCTCATGTAATGTATAAATGCAATAAGGTAGTTTTGAGATTCGAATAGAGATGAAATTCCTCCAACACGGTTGATTAGTTTATATACCTCGTAAAATGTTAATAAAGTGAGTAGGTGCCTACATAATTGAACCCAATCGAGTTGCTTTTAATAGACTAATAAATCGTTTAACAATAACTAATATGGTCTTATACATAACAAGAGTCTTAGTAAATTATTTGAGTCAATTAAGTTCCTAACGGTATGATCAAATTAACATCATCATATTTAATATTTGATAAGATAGTCGCTAAAAATACATAGTTATGTAAATATTTACATATTATTTATCATGCATCAAACTCCCACCATTTCTATACTAATAGTCTTCATTAAAATAATTCCATCTTATCAATATTTTCAATATTTTTACAAAACAACCTATGTATAAATGAGAAAATTTATAAATGAGTATTAAATGAATACAATCACCAAAAAATCCTTTGTTGGCTGGTATCTTGGTAAAAATCTTATGTTCTCTATAGAAGAACTTTGACTTTAATATTGTAGAACTTTCTCGTGCAATGTAATCCAATGTAGGATAAGAAGTTAGTTATTGTAATAGCATTATATTATAAGTTATCTAGGTACGCTTACTACCATAGATATATATTGTAGACCAAGTAGCTGAGGGTCTATTGATTGTATGGTTACTGGTAATAAGAACAATAAGAGCGACGAGTATTTAATAATCAAGATGAGGGATGAAACCCGAAGCTTTCTTTGATTGGGACAAGAGTTAAGCGGCCTAATTTACCAGGTTCGTATTGCATAAGAATGAGTTTCCCAGCGTGATTCTAAAGAGCATCCACCCAGTGAGCATATCTCCGTTTATTTGATGGGAGAAGGTCGGAGCCAACCGAGTTAGTCAAGACGACCCTTCATTTTTACCAATAAAGAATTCCGAGTCACTTTCTATCTTCTTTACTGACCGTTCATCATCCAAGACGCTTAAAACCCCTGCATTGAAACAAACCGTCTTCACCTGTATGCACTTTTGCAGTCAAAAGTAACCGCCGGGCGCCTCCAATTCCAATTTAGTAACCGTAGGGTACCTCTTCGAAAATGTTTCCTTCGCACTTAATGAAGTCACGATGACCCGTTCATTTGCCATATAAAGCAATTTCAACAAGTTTTTGCAAATTTTATGATTCTACACTAATGAATCATATTTCCTTCGTCTACCTTTTACAAGCAGACTGATCATGTGACCACCCTTGACCATGAATAAATTTGTTTCGGACGCCACTTTGTGCTCACAAAAGTTAATATTGATTAAGGTCCAAATCCAAAGCAAAAACTTTGGAATTTCAAAATTATTAAAGGTATGCATGAAATCGTAGATAAATAAAAGGTAGTTACCTACCTATATAATTATGATTATACTTGTCCAATTTACATCATTAATGGTACCTAAACCCAACTATTTTATTGTTAGTTGCACGATTCATACTTACAATTAGGCATTTATGTATTCGTTGTTAAATATAAATACTTTTGTGGGATGTAAAGTGTACACAAATTGAAGATTTTTAAAAGTGTTTAATTCGCGTAAGTCGGATAATTTAAATGGATCAGTATAAAAGAAATAGACCACCCAAAGTCTCTTGAGATGAATTGAAATCTTAATGTGTTTTCAACCCATTCCACACCATAAAGGTAGAAGAATAGGCAATGATTATCTCGGATCAACGAAAAAACGAACGTGAAAACATGAATCCATTCAAACGGACATTACAAAGTGAAGAGTCCCGCTGAATTATAAATTATTATTCCTTCATTTGGTTCATGAACAGACCCAGAGTTGCCTTTGGAAAACCATATAAGGATTCATGGGACGAACCACGACTCCAATTCAATTTATGCACAAAATAGAGTCGAAGGTGAAGAGGGCTTTTAAACAACTGCCTCGCTATCTCTCTTGAAAAGCATTGTCCAATTCATAGCATTTCCTCAACAATATATTTACACACACTATGGGAAATGCTACACACGTGAAATGGAAAGTGAAAACAAAGGATTAGATTGGCATATTGAAGCTCATTTTCAAGGTATCATCACTCTTAAGTGATTCTCTTCACTTCAAATGTAGACTTTTAGTGAATCAATTTACGAACGTAAATAAAACCGTACAAAACATAGGGACAGTTGTACGTAAAATAATTAGGAGCGACTCTTGGTTTCACTATAGCAGTTTGATTTCATTGGATCAAAACCTCGCCCTAGTTTTATATTTATTGTTAAGAGATTGAATTCTTAGCTTCGAGTGAATCGAACGCCTTAAGAATATTATAAAAAACTCGGAAGAAGAAAAACTCTTACGCGCCCGTCTTAAACCATAAATATGTACATTGGGATCGGAGAGATTAGATAATATATGGCATCGAGGTCGGATGGGTTAATTGCATGTATCTTGTATTCTCCACTGGTGAAAGCCTCGGCGTACCACCACGCTTATAAAAATCTCGCCTTACCAAAAGATTGGAGTTGATGCCTCAAGGAGCAGAGGAATTCTGTTTTTACACACTCGTGTAAGGGATATTATCGGCCCCATTACATTCGTTTGGAAGTGGAAATCGAAGAAGTATATTAAAGCTATTGACAGCATCTTCTCGCCAAGCTTTCCCTATCTCTTCCACTATTTAATACCAGTCGTTTCATATAAAGAGATATAGGTACAAGGATTTGTTTGGGGTTTGCAGGAGAAATGCCATTTCCTTACGTGGGCATCATGGACGGGGCAAGGGAATCAAAGTAGGTATGTGTCTGTCTGCCGAATGAAGTAAATTCTAATAGCTCTCCGGCCATAACGCAAGTTTTTCATTTGCTACTGAATTCATTTACATATTGAACAAATATCAAATTCAAATCAGTTTGTCACCCCGAAACCCACCTACTCTATATCCCTATTACATTCACCAGTCACTTCGTATCATCTTCGTATCATTCCAACTTCTCTTCCTTGGGGCTTTAATGGGGAGAATGCTTCAAGTTCATCTTGGCACGTGTTTCTCTTACTTCTCATTGTAGTTATGTACTCTCGATCCTTTTTCCATGTAAGGGTCGGAGAGTTTCAAAGTTTCGAGCCCCAGGAAGAAATTTAAAGGGACCCTCATGAGGAAACAATGAAGAAGAAAAAGGAAATGCTCTCGAAAAAATGTGAATAAATTAGGGGCCGAAGGGTCTATTAGTAAGTGTTAAGGCCTTGATTACATGGATGGAGAGTGATAAGAGAATATGTCCCTATATTTTTAAAAAACTTTCCGTCATTCTAAATAGTATTTCTTAGGAAAGCGAATATGAGTACTCTATACCTAGTATATTTGTTAGTTATACCGAAACAATTCTTAAAGACTTGCATTTCGAGTTCTTTGAATATGAATTGCATTTAATGGCTAACGTGGTTTTGGAGATGCGGAAAGAAATTATGTTACTGGTTTAGTCGTACGGGGGAGGTTTAAGGGAAGATATGGGATCTTCCATCGGGCGACGACAACAACATTCACCACCATAGCTTGTAAAAGCTGGAGTGATAGGAGTGATAGCTCTCTAAGGAATCTCTCTCGATGGCGATGATGGCACAGGTAGAATGGAGATAAGAGAACCACATAGGTAGACACGATGTTCGTATTTCACTGTCTATGCAAAAGATCTGTGAATTTATATCTGCTCTTTTCCGTATGGGGAGACGCCCAAAATAGAGAGTAGTTTCTTATAACGATAAACTCCGTTCTACGTGAGCCCCTGGATGGGGAAGAAAACATGAGAAATCTATATAATGGATTGCTCAAAAAAATACCATGTCTGGATATTTCTTAAATATGACCGGCTCTGCATGGAATACCTACATTGGATGGCGTGCACAAATTTCAACATCTAGATGTTGAAGTGAAGATGCATCTTCACAACACCAACACCCTATTTGTGATGATGAAAATAGGCGAGTGCTTTTTGTATTTATAACTACTCAAAGAATAAATTATATTAGAAGTTACAAATTATGAAAGCTGAAAGTGGGGAACATCTTTCCAGGCTGACCTTATAAAAAGATTCAAGTGTGAAATTATAATAACATAGTAGACATAATTTCCTTTTTAATCCAATATTGCTTTTAAAATCTCATAACCAATATAAAAACTTGAGATATAATTGTAAATGATAGTAGTAATGCCAAATAGGAGTATATGAATGGTTTTAGGGGGCAGTTTTTGACCCAAAGATGCTTATCATTCATACAACATCGCAGCAATTCAAAATAATCCCATGGTTAGTTTGATATAGTGGAGTACTCAATAACTTAATAAGGAAATTTGTGTAGTAAAATAGATTACTCGAAACGAGTGTAGGGTCGGAATGACCGTTGAGTATTTAATGCACGTGTGAAGTTGATTTTCTCGATTTTACTCCAAAATTAGTAAAAGAATAAATTCTAGCTCCTTATTATTTCGTTTTATTATTGTACACACTCTTTCTTAAAGCTTAAATTTTATTTAAATTCGTACCAGTATATTAAATACATTCCAAGTTATATTTTATTGTCAAGAACTGAATTACAGTAGTAATGTTGAACCTGTTACGTTATGTAGTACAAATACTAATACTTGAGCTGTGAGATCCGAGTGATAATTACATATATCCATTGATTTTAATGGAAAATTTATAGTAATAAATTTAAATTATTATAGACTCTCGTTATATGAGGATGAAAGGATTCACACAAAAGAAAAATATTTGCTTCATTTAATCCTTTACAATATTTTAAATACGGATCAATTTTCAGAATGAAGTCTTTTGAATTGGTTTAAAAACGGCAACCGTCTTGATATAAATCAAAATTTATTACATAAGAATATCTTTTTCCCTTAGTCAAACTTAAAGATCCGTTCATTTGCATCTGTTCAATTCTTTCCCTTTGATCATATCTTCGAAATCGTGATTTATAGAAATTTGGCACTGATTTTTTTAAACTGCCACAATGCTACTGGGGATGAAGCACATTAACTTGTCAGAATCAGAAGAAGGATGAAAAATTTCTACATATTATCCAAAAGGAATAAAAAAGCTTAATATATTACATATAAATATTTTTCATCATTTTCATCTCATCGTCCATTTGGGAAAACGTTTATTGTGATTTGATTATTTGTAATACACGAAAAAGTGTAGTATGTATGGTAGTATACCATAAAATTGAAGTGAAAGGAGCAACTCCTTAATGGGCTTAATTCAGCAGGAGAAAACTCAAAGGCTAATGGGATTGAGAAGAATAATGAGAATGGCAGTTAGGTGCCTTATTAGGCACATGAAAGTAAATGAACAGAAAAGAATAAGGGGCCAGATACTGATAAGAAGATTCAAAATCTTCAAGAGTGAGTAATAATAGGAAGGAACGGTGACCAGGTTTGGTATAACTATAATAACTAAACTCATGTATCAATTAGTTCACCTTCTCCTTGGGTGGTTGGTGCCGCGGACGGTGGGGATAAAACCACCCAGGCTCCTTCTAAGAAATTATGCTCACCACAATCGTCCGAAATGGATTCCACATCTCTTCTCCTGAATATGATCTTGGTTCATTACATACCTAAGTATGTACTATATATATAGGTATAGTACATATGTACTAGTAGTTAGGTTTCCTTAATTCGAGCGAGTAAACTTCTGAGTCCTCTCTCGACTTCCTCTCATTTACCTTGATTCATGGCATCCTCCCTCCCGCTTTAATGACCATAAACTTTGTAAAAAACCGTAAATAATTCTCTCCATCTCCAGAAAATGTTTTATGAAATTAGAGCAAGGCGGATTAATTAATATCCCATGAATTTAAATTATTCAACTTATCCAAGCGTCTTCGAACCTCTTCGTTCTTCTATTCCTTTTCATAAAGTTTACATTTAATGTGTGCGTACATACATTATTCCTACACTCCTTCAAGCTAGTAAATATCACGTAGTTATTATGTTGTTTCATTCGTCTAAAGCTTTAATGGAATAATCTTTCTATAAGAATAAGAAACACCTCCAACAATCCATATATTATTTTCAGCGCGGACCCACGAACGTAAAATAAGTAAAACGTAATCTTTGACTTTTAAGTAAGACCGCTGAATGTGAAGATGTAATAAAGCATTGTTTAATTCTAATGCTCATTTCTCGTTACAAAGGGAGCGATCCATAAATACATGTATGGTTGTTTAGAAGGGCACATGGCCTGATGGTGAGGAATGAAGTACTAACCATTTAAGAGAAAAGAAATGATTTGAATGTGAGTATGAGGAATAAGAATAAGATTGAGGAAGGAGAGGAACTTGGTGAAGAAAGGCCCTTGAAATAGTGGTTCTGGCTCCAGTGAGCTTAATTAGTTTTTACTAGTGATTTATTCGAAGGAACTCTTTGGAATGTCACAGATTGGGCCTTCTGCTCATAAAATTTGGGACCCTCCCATAAATTATTTTACTCCTCTCCTGCTAATTGTTCTTTCAGTTACCTACTCACTCGTTATTCATGATCAGTTAAGTGACGCATTCATTTTTTACACTATCAACTTTTCGGCTTCTTTCCTTATAGTTCAACAATTCGCCAAAAGCAATTAAGGTGAGCTCCACCAGTCACTCGATAAATAACTCGTACGCTTTTTTGATTCAGAAGAGTACTTCACTTTACACATTCCAATGAAACTAACAAACATGGAATATCCGTTTAGGGTAAAAGCCGAATATCAATCTTAAACTGGTTCAATAAAAATTGAGATTTATTAATTGATTAAAAAAATTTAAAAGCTTTCCATTTCAATTTATCTAATCAAGGCAAAAAATATTTTAGACGTCAAGATAGCATTTAGTTTTAATATAATTTTAATTTAATCCATTAAACATTTTGATTTGATATAACCCCTATTGAATTATTATACTTGTACATACGAGTTTTCACTTCCAAATATTATGTATTACTAACTAAGCCAAGAATCTTCACTCCATAGTTTACAAAAAGTTGAACAGGGGCTCTTATTACAACTCCATTGTCATCATTCAGAGTTGTTGGCCTCTCGGTTAATGTGAATTGTTTTATTTCGTATCTCGTGTTCGCTGGCCAGTCTCATCAACTATTTGCAAGCTTATCTTTTCATCTTAAATGACTTCACTGCCTTTTTCGGAAAAGAAAATGAGAGGCAGTCAAAGAGTTTTACACGACCTAAGTTTAAGCTCAACAATAAAATACGGCAACAATAATTCACTCATTTCATTTGCCAAGAATCATAAAATAATTTTGTTGAGAAAAAAATCAAAATTTTTAATCTTACGTACTATATATTATTGAGAAAAACTATGCTATTTATTATTTTTATCACAGAATTACCTTACTTACTATAATTAAATAATTAATATATTGTTATTCTGTAGTGTATAATATATATTATACATATTGTAAAAAGATGACATATATCATATCATACACACATAATATCTATACAAATGAACATACTTATCTTATCTTTTAAGGGTTATAAAGATAAAATCTTCAATTAATGTTTACCGTTACTTTTCTAAATTCAGGAAGCCATATTTTCCCCTCTTACCAGTATTTATGAGCTTTTATTATATTAAATAATGGTTTTAACAGGTAGGTTGTCCATTATTAATACATAATAAATAATTATGTGTGTATGTACAGAAATACATATAGTAGTATGTGCTTACTAGTGTGTAGGGAGTTAGGGAGGGTAAATAAACCTGTATGTTACCTACCTAAAATATTTATATACTCTCTATACATGTATACTTAAAATAAATATTATTTTATGAAATGAATGCATTCTATTTTATACTACCATACCCTGGTATACTCTTCACAACGGGTACCATGCTTATTGAATACATAAATATACACAAAGTTATGTGTAGTGTTACTTTGAGTTGCATAAAAAATATTGTCATTTAGATACTTATCTCAACTTTTCTCCAAATAAATATTTATATACATAGATGTAAACGATAAAATTCTAAATACTTATGCTTGTGATCATGTAAGTACCTATTTTACAAAGGATACTTACACTATACACACATACTTACATGAATATTACAGAATATTTAAATATACCAATAATACAGATAAGTACTATTATTGATTATTGCCTATTATATATAAACAAAATACATATTATTATACTATAGTATATTTTCATACAGATAGCGCAAATTAATGTAAACGAAGAAAACAATGTAAGTAAAATGGCGTAATTAATTCTTCAACTATTTACCGAGAAATTTGTTTATGTGTTTTTCCTAATGATTTCCGCTTACTTAACCCAGTGGATGCAGAAGCAGAAGTGCAGATATAGTTAGACAAATGAGATTCGCAAAAGAATTGGTAAACAACGAAAGGACTTGGGTATTGAAGCACACGTGTAGCAAATCTATTCATTCGTTTAAACATTTTTTAGTTTCCCGTATGAGAGAAACAAACAAGAGGACTTGAAATGAAGAAAGATTCTGGAAAGTATTAAAAGATATAAACATCGACTTCTCTCTCACAAGTCTTTTTTTCTTTCAACCCTCGACAAACTTCATGAAGTCGTCGTCGTGCCATTAAACTTTTAATGCCTAAACATGGGTTATATCTCAACTAGGGCCTTTATGACAAAAGAAATAGGGCTGTAAGTTGGTGTAAAAGGGTGCAGTTTAAGACGCTTTTTACCCAGATTAGGGCAATGTTGAACATGAGAAATGAAGGAAAGAGGAAAGATACAAGAAAGCACGTTCCTCAACAGGAGAATTCCACTTTTGGCAACTCACAAATTTCTCACTTTGAACTACTTTTTCTTAGAGCCCATAAATTAGAGAAGCCTTTCAATGCAAAAACTTTATCTGTAATCTGAAATGTATCTAATATTGTTTAAATGGAGGTACTTTTTGTAGGTACATTAATTGTTGAATTGAAAAAATATTTTTGCATTAATATGATAAAAATTTTCGGGAATGCCGGTAATCGGCCAATGTAATTAATTTATATTTTGAGCATTAAACTAAATTTCATCAACCTTCTTAAGCTTATTAAAACATAAAAATAAAAAAAACTGACTTTTGATGGCGGTTCTTAAAGCGTCGAACACGTAAAGCGTAGGAGAAAGAGGAGGATATGTTTGGATCCAGTTTTCATTCGAATCCTTAGTTGAAACTGGAACGTTGTCATTGTAAAAGAATATTCGGGTATCTTGAACCCTAAGTCTTCTCAAACAACTCGTCAGGTTTGGGAAAGTGTAAGCTGAGCTATAAACATAAACCACGATAGCTTTCCCTTCCAGTTTCTTACTACCCTTAAAGACTGTCTTAATGAAAATTTTGGCTCGGAACTTGGGTTTAATAACAGAGGCTCTTAAAAGTGGAGGGTTTTCGGTCTGAGATAGCAATTCATTGTCGTTGGTGTGGCCGCGAGTGTGGAAGCTATGCCGTCTTCGTTTTGCTGTAAGATTGTAATAATAATAGAAATTCTCCCTGCTCGTCGTCGTCCTAAGCCTCTCATCTTCTCTCTTAATCTCGTCCAACTCAAGGATCTTTCCAGCGAATATAATTGAGGAATTGAAAACGGCTTTAGAGATTCCATTGGCGCTGAAACATCTCTTCTGACTTGTATTTAAGGAAGTTCTCTTGGATTTAGTGTGAGTTGCTGATCCAAGGGCTGCAGGCAGTGACCGAGTCGTTGTTGAAGTAATGGAGACTTCATTTCCATCGATGCAGTTGTGATTGTTTGGAAGGTTCGTGGCCCTCATTAGGCTTCCTTCACTCCTACTTTTGGCCAAGAAGTCAGGAGGTGATACATCGTCCTCATTATTATTCCGGGCAGATTTGAAGGCTCCTGGAATCTCTCGCACACTCCCACGACCCTCACACCCATCGATGAGTCGAAGCATCATTATTGTAATGGGCAAAACCAGAAAAAGCTTTATTATTGTTCTTTGACCTAACGAGCCCATGTTGAGAATTTTGCAGACTCAATTAATATTTTACTAAATTCTCTATGCTCAATATACACCTCGTTGAACAAATTTATGCTTAAATGAATTTCAAACCTTTGTTGGCATTTATGAAATTCATGCCCACAATATATAGATATTCAATCACAATTGAGTTTAAAGGATATAAAAACTTCAAAAGTTAATTAATGAACCAAGTTTTCCATCAGATAAATTAAATTATGGTTTAAATGGCTTTGTAGGATCATTATTTGAAGCCTTGAATCAAGTAGAGTTAATACGCCAGTATAATTTATTTGGGAACAGAATCATAGATGAGAAGAAAGCATCATATAAAGGATGGGGTTGAGCAGAGGACATCCAAAAGACGAACGTGCGATAGGATCACATGTTGAAGGGCATAATACTTATGCCCACACACAAGTTGAATAAAGCAAACGTCTCCGCAAGCCTCACTTCTTAACACTTCTTTGGTGCACTTTGAAGGTTTGTTGGAGTTTCGGACTTCTATAATATCATCACTGTAGTTGTCTCAAATGTGAGACGGAATCGTTGATTCAAAAAGAGTTCTCTTGATCTTTCAACCGCACTTTTAACTTTTTAGACCCTTACAACCATGGGCGTGGGCTCATGAATTTGTCAAAGTCAGGGGGAATAGGTTCCTCGACATCTTCCTTGTTTACCTTCTGTCTCAGTCGGCAGAGCCATTTACGTGAGAATGTCCAGCAGGAATAAGGGATATGTGTCTCTTGTAATAAACTACAATGGCTTTTATTTTGAGATTCAAGTTCGGCGGAGAGTTTGGGCGAAATGATAAGAGAACCAGGAGTGGGAATTGAAGAGAACTCACGTCTTGGATATATTGTATTCTCGAGACACAACTTGATATTTGATTACTGGAGGAGTCGAGTGAACTCTGAACAGGACGAGATTTTGTCCACAACTGACTGTGAGAGGACCCTGACTGTAAAGATCCTTCTTTTCTCTTAAGATTCTAACAAAGTTTGTGTAAAATAACAGGGTTGATTCACTACGGAATTCACCTGTTTGTGAGAACTCCTAAACCCGCAAGGTTGCTGGATTCAAGACGACCGATGGTGTTATTGGACGAAAGGACGACGGCGATGGATGGACCCATGATCCCTTTACCATGTAATCTTCCCCTCACTCACGCCTCTTGAGTGCAAAATAGCTATGAGGGATTCTTCATGACTTCTTTCCTCCATCGTCTTCGTAGGAGGAGAGTGAAAGGGAATGAGATGCTTCAAGAGCCAATCTAACAACTTGCTTGTCTCTATTTCTTTTTTCGGCTTCCCTAAACACACTTCTATAGATTTATTCCAACACATTTCTGCTTCTTCCTCTTTTCAACGAGTATGTAAGCTCTGCGGTGTCACTCCTTGAATTGTGTCATTCAACACTGTTTTGGATTACGAATAAATCTTTGGTTCCATGAATGTTTAATATTTAATATAAAGGTTCACAATTATTATACGCCCTTTTTTATAATTATAAGCAAGTAGAAGCGTTAAATCAAATGGCGAGATTATGTTAATTTTCTTCCAAAAGGCTCCAAACATTTTTAGCTAAGCATTTTGAGGAATTACAATGGCCACCACTGAGATGCTATTCGTTGTAATATCACATGAGTAATGCAATATATGTTATTAATTATTAGTTCTATTATAATTATGCATACCTAACAGCTATTTTAAAGATTTTAAAAATTATAGATTTTCAGAGTTAGTGAATAATTTATTAAATCAAAAAATGAAAATATACCAACACAAAATATACCAAATTGTGATTTGTAATACAACAATTATGCATAATAAGGAATTATTCAATTCTGTCACGTCAGATGCCTGTAAATATTATGAGATGTTAAATGATCCTATTCATTAAAAGTAAATCGCACTAAGGAATTAGCGATAATTGAGAAAGATTGAGGAAGTGGAGATGATGACAGAAAGATGAGATATTTAATAATTGAACAGATATTTTCGGCAATAGGAAGATCCAATTTTAGATTATGCGGAAATCTACTTAATGTTAGTGACCATCATCATTGCATTATGTAATTAGTATCTACAACTCTATATAAACTAAACATTTGATATTATCGTGAATGTTCATAATAAATTACTCGAGTTCACTTTGTATAAGACGAACAAGATGTAAAATTTGTATCTGGACTTTTAAATCTCTAGTCCCACCTGTTCTTCTACACTAAGCTTTCAAGAATGAATGAAATGTTCTGGAAAGAGCAGAAGGTTGGTTATTTGGCATTATTAAATGATGTGTGTGTGGGACTCATTAATGGGAAAACCATATCGGAACCGGGAGCCTGTTCAGTACGCATACTTCTTCATGATGTTCGAACTTCTCGCTTCATCCCATCTTAAAGCAAAAAGGTATACATGCATAATGTACTTTGGGGTTTGAAGGAGCCATCCGTATTTAATGAACCAAGTAAGGAGAACTTAATTGCAATCCGTTGTGAGCAAGGTTTTTCATTGCTCAAAGGAATTCCTTCTCGCTTCCTTACCCGACTCTGAACAGTAAGTAATGTTTTGGACCAGTTCCTCCAGACCAGGCTTTTCATCATTTCTTTGGCTAATTATTCGCCTTTTTAAGGAACTTCTTTCTCCTTCTTTTCACAACTCAAAAGTAGAACCTCGAGCTCATTATGCCTATATAGAAAGAATTTACATCATAAAACAACTTAGTTGCTCATAAATTCAATTTTAAATACCTCTCTTGAGGTTTAAAAAAGGAGACTTTACAACACGATGTTTTGTATCCTCATCGACCTTATTACCCTTTAACTTCCCTGTACATTTTCAATAAAAAACAAGATTTACTAAAAGTGAATCAGTAAAATTACATGTAAGGATTATAATAAACAATAAAAGGATTTGTCAATTTCTTAATAAAAAGTTGATGATTAAATAGACGTGTTAACAATATTAAAACACAGATTATTCACTGTCTTACCTGATAAACTGATATATTTTTATGTTGTAAAAGGAGACATTTGGAGACAGCCAAATAGTTTGAACGCTTGATAATAAAAGTGTGATGATAGTAAAGATGAAAGGAAAGTTCCTGTAATTGACAAGAATATTTGTGATAGCATGCCATTTAGATGTGAATTAGATAAGCAGTTTCTTTTTATGGGTCGACATGAAGAGAGATTCATAAATCTGCAAATTGTAAGTGCATTGAGGAACTAGTGCCGAGAGTGAGAGAAAACCAGACATTCATCTTCCATTGAGTACACATCCAGTTCCTCGGAGAATCTTTTTTGAATGATTGTAAATGGTATTAACTTCGGCTGATCAAGTCAACGGGTTTATTACATCTTGCAGAATTTAAATGTTCTATAATATGCATAATATGAAAGACAGTCGAGCCAACCATTAATGGGCGTTTAATGGACCGCCAACCCAAGTTGAGCCAGAGAACGAGGAGAACGAAAAAGCTCAAAACTCCTTCGGTCACAAAAAGAGGCATGTGTACATATAATTACTATACCATAAAGACTCATTGCCTGACCTTAACACGAGCCATGCATATAACTGACGCCCAGGTAATCTGTCACCATACACCGCCTCTATAATCATCTTCACCAAAAGAGCTAGTGGTTTGACTCTTGATGTACAAAACTCAATAATAAGCTAATCACCATTTCCAAACGTCTAATCCTTGAACATTATTTAGCAAGCGTTGGGTTACAAATAATCTTTCTCCTTTTCAATAATCTTGAATTTCTTGCTCTCATCTACAATAGGTAACAAAATTTAGCCGTTTGATGTTGAATTTTAACTACCACAATCGAATCCTTACTTGCTTTATTAGGTATAATATGTATGCATGAATTTGAGTTTTCAAATCTGAATGTGAGAGATTGATCCGATTCATAAGAAATCAACAAGTTTAGCCATTTTAAATTTCCAGTGAGAATTTCTTACTCTCAAAAGAATTTATTTCTGAATCCACTCATTTTGACCAGAAATTATTTTGGTACATTTCCCCCTTTCAAACTAAAAGAGAATTTGTTACTATTTATTTTTATATAATACTCATACTATACCGTACATACTAGAAAATTGTGTATTTAGTTTATCTAAACAATTTGAATGTAACATGTATTGAGTAAGTATTTAGTATTGGTAGATTGGTAATTGGTACTCACATTCGATGAGAATTTTTTATTCCAAGTTTTCTATATTATTTTGTGAAACTCATTAAAAGTGCAAAGAATTTATTTACGCCTGTTTACAATTACAATAAATGATAGATTACTTAATGTTGGTAGGGGTAACCGTGTTGGGACAAAAAACGGGCACATTGAACCCCAAAAGGGGCACATGTGCCTAAAAAAGGGTTGAGTTTACTTTTCCCTCCAGATTTTTTGGCAAATTTTGAAAATTGTCAAGTTGGCAATTGCCAATGCACGTAAATGATATGGATATTATTTGCCATGATGGCAATTTTTCAGTTGCCATGATGCATTTTATTCAATTTATTACATGTTAGGTTAGGTTAGGTTATTTGGCGAAAGACGTCATTCCCATTAATTTTAACCTAACCTAACATATCTAAAAACAATAGAATACAATCAACTATGAGTCAGAAAGCAATTGCCAAATTTGTCAAAAAAGCTGGAGGGAAAAGTAAAACTCAGCCTAAAAAAAGGCACAATGGACCCCAAAAAGGGCACATAACTCTTGGACCCGAAGTGGGTAAATATGCCCACATAAGGGCATATTGAACCCAAACAAGATTAAATTTTTTAACTAATAATTAAATTTAAACGTGGAATTTTCTGTTTCCACAATTTTGGTCTTACAAATTGAGGGAAATTACAAAAGGACTTGTTTAGTGGTAAGCCACACCACCTTTGGCATACTCTATTTCAACCAACGTGTATTCAGATGTGCAAGGTTAGCTTAGGCTAGGTAAGCGATATTGTTCAAGCTTATTGTTAATATAAATTAAATGGATTTTAATGTTTTTCGATATTTTTAAAGTTGAATTGTCTGTTAACATTCATCGGTCAATTCGAGGAGAATGGCCTAGACATGGACGTTGTACAACAAATAATTATGGTATTATATAAAATAAATATTTTATTAATATGAGATTTTTATAGTAAATCATGTTTTTAGATTACTTTCAACCAGAAATTTCACATCAACCGACGAAACCTTTTGCAGTTTGTAAATCTGCTGATCAGTGCTCGGCATCCGGCAGCGGGATTGGAAAATTCTTCGGGCATTGCCTGATACTTGCCGGATGCCGGGTTGCCGGAGAGGCAATTTGAGACTTACAAATTCCATAATAAATAGTCTAACCCTCTTGGTGTCAAACCGACATAAATATTTTAACTAATTTGAATAATGCAATTATTATTATCTTAACGTTCTGAAGACATGCTTATTTAAATTCAAGTGCTTTTACATGTTTCATAATTTAGCAAGATAGCTGAATTATGTCTCATTGAACTAGTCGCCTTGGCTCTTTTCTGTAAATTTTCCAATCCGGCATCCGGCATTGCCTAATAGGCATTTGCTAAATGCCTAATAGGCACAATCCGGCATCCGGCAAAAGGCATCCGGCATGCCGGATCGAGCACTGCTGCTGATGAGTTGTAAGGTTTATTGTTATTATTATTATCATTTTATTCTTTTTTATTCATTTCAGTTGGTTAGTGAATCATTTTGGTTAGCCTGGTACACTTGGATTTTGCTATGTGTTAGATAAATAAAGTTGTTGAATTGTTTTTGGTGTATTTCGTTTGCACAAGGGGTGGTGGGTATTAAGGTGTTTGATTTTTAGGGGGTTTGATGGGGTTGATGTTAAGTTAATACATTAGCGGAGTTTAGATTTAGCATGGGGTCTATGTTAAAGCATTGTGAATTATGCGGTCCAGCCCTTCTTCCCTACTCTTCTTTACAAAATTTAAAATACGAGCATCGTATTTAAGATCACATTTTGACATTTTAAAAATGGATTGTGTATTAAAAATCAATTCACTGGCTGTATTATAATTGATATTTTTTACAAGGACTTAAAAAACCTTAAGGAAACAATTCCAAAATAAAAAAAAGTTTATTATTATAAAATAAATAATTACATAAAATCTCAACAATACAATTGTAATCTTAATGCTAAAATAATTTTAATGACAATGACAAATGAAATTGTAAACCAATATGATACATGTTTATCAGAATTTTATCGATTTGCTTTACAATTTCATTCTAACCCTAAATTAAACAATTCCTATAAATACTAATATAAGTAATATTGATATACTATAAATCAGCAATTTATATTCACTATTAAGTGTAATGAAATATTGATGATAAAATCTAATGAATAATACATACAATACAATAATTTTTATGCATAATACGATTCTCCAATTAGAAAACTATTAGTTAAGACCAAATAAGATTTAACACTGATTAAGTATAATATGAGTTTGGTGGGTACATATAAGTTATTTAATAATTAATTACTACATAAATAGTTAATTAGTATTTTTATAAAGACTACATTTTAAAAGGCAAGGAAAAACACTCGTTCGTAAAACTCTGAGATCTGTAACTACTCCTAGTTTAAGTGTATTAGTCATAAAATTATTAACTAAACTTGATTAACATTTCCTTCGCCCGCACTTAAAATGTCTAATTTGAAGAGGAAGTAAATGCCTACGAGAATTAAAGGAAACCCAAGAAGAGCGCAGATAAGTTCACCAGTGAAAACCGGCATCCAGACGAGAATGTGGGTCCTCATCTGGAAGACCGACCACCAAACGCCCACGATTGGAAAGCCGAGAACGGCGAGAGAAATTGCGATCATGGGCGATCGGATGAGGAGAATCAAATATGTGAAGGCTTGTGAGAAAACAAAGATGGAGAGAATGAGGAACCACGATGAAGGACCCGTCAGAGAATTGACAAAACCAGCAATCAGCACACTCGGCAAATTTCCCACGGTTGTGCCCTAGTATAAATGATAAAAACTCTTTAATTTTTTAGACAAGATAATACAATAAACCTAGTAAACTAATTTTGTTAAAGATTCCTACATTGGCACAAAAAGTTCAAACCAGTTTGACATTAAAAATATTTGCTTCAAAGATTCAATAGGTTAATGTGTTGTGATTCTTGTTAAATGTGTTAAAGTTCAATTGTAAAAATTCAATGTTTTTTTAATCAATCATTGATCATTTGGAAAAGGAGAAAATATGTAATTCTCAATTGAATTATTTTTATATCAGTATTTGTGTCAACATACTGTATACCTACTCTAGACACATTCATGTAGAGTAATTATGACATTCACAATCAGTAAATAAAGTTAATTTTTATATTTTAGTAATACATACATAATTTAAACTCACTAAAGTTCAAATACACACATAACATATTGAAAATTATTTTACCTTTCCAAATCCTGGAACGAATTCAGTCCAAAAGAGACTCGCAATGAAAAGCCAACTTGTTATTTGAAACCAAAGAACAGCATTTGCAACATTAAGGAACGGCACTCTTGTGTAAGGATTCGCTCCATATCTTGATATAATTCTTTGATTTTGAAAGAGATCCGGCTCTGGACCAATGGGGTCTTCGGGTACGGACTCTGTCTGAGTTGTATTTGTATTGTCTGTAATTCGGATCACAGTCATTTTCACGGCATTGTACTGTTCGTAATAAACTCGAGAGTTTTGCCTTTTCTGTTGAGGAAATAAAATTGTCATTTACCGATTAACATAATAACGGCCATCAATTAAATTAAGATTTGGAGATTTCTTGTAATTTTTTCTAATTTTTCTCATATTGCATTACTTCAAGGCACACTGAAATTTAAATTTTACTATAGAAATAAAACAATGGTAGCAAATGTCAAACTCTGTGTCGTAGTCATGATTTTAAAAGGTTTTTAATTTTAATTCACCCCACTGTTGTAATAACAAGAGCTAAAAGTCGACGGATTACCGAAATACATACACTGATATTTTATAAACAATTCAAATTTTAGGAAAAAAAGAACTTCAAACATGTTACTATACCATCCGATCTTATATAATGATGAGATGGTAAATCTACCTAAACACAAAATTTAATTTAAAAGAACAAACATTGGAAAATAAACAACAAAGCGATTCACAAGACCCACAACCTGTGATTGTGATATTAGTGGTGATTATTGATATTATCGATGAAATGCTCGATCTTTAGATTTTAATCAAATATTAATAATGTATTTTATATTACTATATAATATATGTAGATATACCTAGTATTTATTATATTCTATATACTTAGAGTCGTTTAAAAATATTCTATATAATATCCGTAAAATGTACTTAAGATTTTAATAAAGAAATAAAGTATCGTGTACTTTATACATACCTAATATACATTACCAACTTTGAAAGACGGGACTGTGCAATTTTGGAAGTGCTTACAGAGGGTTTCGTATAGAGATACGTTTGTCTTGTACCTTGTCAAATATCATATATTTAATATCCTACACTTATATCATACTGAAATAAAAACTAAAGCCAAATTACACACTAGTTTTTTTTACTTCTGACCTTGCACGATGAATTTAACTGGAGTCCATATTTATACAAGTTTAATACTTATATTTGTATTATAACTTATAACTACTGTTAAATTTCGATAAGTTCGGCCGTTCGATTTTTCATAAATTATAATATTCTTAGTAACAACATAAAATTTTAACTCATTTGCCCTGACCTTGGTATTACTATTTATCCTGGATAACTTCGCATACCCTGCAATTCTCCAATTTAATAAACTAGTAGAAACGAATATAAAATTAACCTCATAGACATATCTTTAATTTAATAATTAAATTAATGTAAAAAACTAAAAGATAACTTGACTAATAATAATTAAAATGGATGCTAAATAAATATAACGTTTTTTTAACCTGAGGTATTAAATAAGGTTATAAAGCTATAATTATTATAAGGCTCTAATTAATAAAGTTCTAATTATTCAAAATTATTAAATTATTAATTAATACCAAGGACTGGGCAAAAGAGTTAAAATTTTATGTTGTTACTGAGAATATTTTAATTTATAAGAAATCGAACGGCCGAACTTATCGAAATTTAACAGTACCTACTGTTTCATTACTTACGCTAAAACGACCCTTGAAATTTTAAAAAAGGGCATTTCTATGAAAAAATTTCGGATTTTTAACCTTATAATTACGATATCACTTAATTATTCGTAATTAAATAAAAATATAGGTAATATACATAATATTAATACTCATTTTAGTAGTGAGAGTTTTGGAGTGGACGAACCAAGTGGAGTTGATTTGGTTTAAATGTTTAATTTTTCACTGTTAAGTGATTTTAATTAAATAATAAATATATTTATAATTTTAAAGTGACTTAATTTATTTGCACACGTTGTCAATAGGTTAATTTTGAAAATAAACAACATTTTAAATTTCAAGGGTCGTTTTAGCTTAAGTAATGAAACAGTACCTACATAAAAATTAGTATTTGCACACACATTTACCACATTCCTACATAGATTCATTTTAGCTGGTTCTATAGTATACTCTCCCACAAAAAAGCAATTAAATTTGAGAAAAGAGTTTGTAGTCATAAAATATAGTAGAGTACAATTTTAAAGCATTGACTTTCACAAAGAGCAATGTCAAAATTAAAATCAAAATATGTAACATAGCTCTATGCACTAATTATATTATTACTAATATTCAAATGACGAATTCATAATTTATAACAATATAATAATTATTACCCAATAATGTATTATCTGTTATACATAGTTTATAGTTGTATACAATATTTATTCCGAACATAAGATAAAATTACTTATAACATTAACTTAAATACATACCTTTGGTAAAGGGATGGCAGTTTCTAAACAAAACATAGAAACTGTCCAAAGCCAAATGGACACAACGAAGGCCAAGGTCCAAACAAGATGAACTTTCCATGTCCATGGGTCTGGAGGCGGATGAGGATAATAAAACCCTCTGCATCTGTGATAATCTACAAGAGGGTAGTCGACACTCACAAATACTCCAACAGCAATGGTTGCAAGAGCAAAAGATCTTTTGAATCCAAGACCTAAAATAAAAATAATCAAGCATTTATATCATGAATGTAAAACATGTAAGTCGACTTTAATTATAAAGTTATGTGATCATACGATTCCATTTGTTGATACAGTGGGTAATGATAGCAAAAATAACGACGAGTCCCAATAATGGATCTTGAAGATTACATTTAACTTTTTTATCTTCCCAGGAATAAAATAATGTAAGAATGCTGAGGCCAACAGAAAATCCAATTTTAAAAATGTTGAGGGCTGAGAGACTGGGTTTGAATATCATTCGTTTCCAATAGAACAACTTAAGAATGGAGGACGAGAAGAGAAAAAGAGCTGTGGAAATTGTAGCTGCTGCTAAACAAGCTGAATATCCATCGGCGATTCCATCTGTCACATCTTCAAGATGCCTCGGGAAGAATATGAGACAACCAGATGATGAAGCTATGGTGAGAAATCCGCTGAGCAAGAGCCGCCAGTGAATCCGCCAAAGTTCTGCAAGACTTTTTCCAGCCGTGGGGATTCGAACAAAGAAGAAACTCTTTATTCTCATTTCAAGGTTACTGAGAGGTATCTTTGGAATCTGATTTGTCCCGCCAGCACCACTGTTTTGGGGTTGATTTTCAACATTGTTATATTGACCTGACCTTTTATTCGATCCAGTGTTTATTTGACTTTTATTTGACTTTTTATATTTTTGATTTTTATCACAGTTGCTTCCATCTTCTTTGATTGCAAGTTCACAATCCAATTCATCTTCTGGGTTTGAATCTGATATCAAAACTTCTTTGTCTTCTCTCATTTTTTCACTTTCCCTATTTCTCATTCACAATTATTTAATTTAATTAATCCAATAAAAATTTCCTTCCATTTAAATATATTTTAAACCTGAGCCAAACAATAAACAACTTATTAATTCAATTTCTTTAAATTAAATATAAAACAAGCAAAGAAATCTGATACTAAATAGTGTAATATCTATTAAATATAGCTATGATATCAAATTCTCATCAAATTAACTTGGTGAAACTCTTATAAATTAAAAAAATATTAAAATATTCGCACTCTTGCGAAACTTCGTGTTGTTTCATTGGAAGTGAATAAGTAACTGGAAGTAGTGAGAAGGAAGCGTGGTACACTCGGCACTTCATTTCACTATGGCCATAACGTTTACTCTTGCTTACTTTTAAAGTACGTAAGAAGTAAGAAGCCTCAGCTCAGGTACTCGAAGGGAGCGAGTGGGTTAAGACGAGATGGATAAAAAGATAGAAAATTGTACATGCCTACTCGTATATAAGAAATGCACAAGAGGTTTACAGTGAGATTCGTGTGACTGCTCTTGAGTATTAAAATGCTGTGGAGCATAGGAAAAGGTGGTCACAATGCATAACATGGTCATAGTAGACGAACTATGGTAAGTAAAAACTCTCTTCGTTCTTCAACCACCTGAAGGAGAGGAAGTTCAAACGAGTTCAACGTGCATTTCATACTCTCTCTAAAGACGCTCACGTGGGCTCGGAAGTCTCTGAGACAACTTATCGTTAGAGGAGAGGTGAAAATACTCAAGAGGAGTTTTTATTGAAACAAACCCTTATTAGATCCAGCAATTAAAATATGAATCTAGTGCATTGACAGCATAACATCCTAATAAATATTCAGTGAATCTGACTGAAACAAGAATACTGATTTATTTAAATAGTAATATAAATATAGTAGTGAATCATACAAATTCACTATAATTGGCTATCAAATAATTATTTTAAATATTCTTTTCATTAGAAATATATTATTGTGTAATCACCCAATGATATTATTTTATATTTAAAGATTTAGAAATCTGTATACAAATTATTTATATAAATAACTATTTAAATATTTTATGAATGATCTCATATTGTAGTTAGAGTGTTAGACACTTGATCACTAGGTAGGTAATTGATAACATTGCATAATATACTAAATATGTAAATAAAATGTAATGTAATTGTATATTTTGTACATGAAACTTTATTTTTATACTCTTATTTAAATTACAGAGTTGATTGGCAAATAGTTTATGAATTTATGAAATGGTATGTAGGTATTGTATTTCAAGAGACAAGACAAAAAAATAGCAAAGAGTAGGGGTCTGTTGAAACTTTTGATGTAGTTCTTCTGAAATACACCAAAGGCATTGTGCCATCTATCGACTACTCATTGGCTCTTCAACGTTCTTTAAGACTCTATAAAGATCATAGAGAGCTTCCAACAATCAACAATGAGAACTTTAAGAGTAAATAAAGGTAAACGATAAAATGATGCTGACATAACTTTATTCTATAACTATAAATTGTCTGTTCAAATTCTAATATTTATTGAATCTATATTTATTGTGTGTAAATGTATAAATGTGTAATAAAAATAATATAATCTTAATTCGAACTATGCATAGTATTATATAAGATTATAAGCATAAGATTATGAACAGTTATGTTTATATTTATTTAAGGTTCAAATTCTACATCACCAAAATGCATAAGATATTGAGAAATGCCCCATTATTTAATTTTAAACAAAAACACAAATACACATACATTATAAAATACTTAAAAATGCTGTTACGTGTGAAATTTTTAATGTTTTAAAATCAATTTTTCCCCGTATTGAAACTATAAATCATTAAATTTTAGTTACGTTTAAAATAATATATTTTATTAAATAATAATAATATGTTATATTAGATATGAAAAAATATCGATTATAAAATAATGAATAATTCCAAGATAAAAAAATTTTATTAGGGAAACTTCGAGGTTAGCGATATAAATCAATATTGATATTGTAAAATTAAGAATGAAACATGGAGCAAAGTATTATAATATTTTTAAGGTTGAAGTTTGAACACTTAATTGTGAGACTTTTTTAGTGTGATGATTTCGACACCTTATATTTACTATTACATAAAAGTAATAATTATTAATTATATTTACTTTGAGAATGTGCTTAAAGGGACATTGTATTGTAAGAAAGAATTACTAAAACAATCGATGATATTAAATGAAATGAATTTAAATTGATTTTTAAAGCACCATTAAGATGGCATCCGGACTTATCGTAATTAGGTTTGTACAATGGATCACAAGTGCAATATTTTGAAGCTGGGTTGCAAAATGAGTATGGAGGACAATTATGTTGCCATTGTTCGTATGTCCCACCATAGTTCTCCTCACAAGCGTAGCCAACTCGGATCATGCAGCGTTTTTCATCGTAAATCCAAATATGTTCGGGTTCTTTACATCGGCAAAAAAATCGGTTCGTGTCACAAAATAAATTGCTCCGATGGTCACAACTATTTGAAAGTCCAGGAAAAGGTGTGCAGCTCTCTCGAAAAGTCCTATAGCCTTCAGAGCTCCTTAATGATGAAATAATTCCAAGGAGGACGATAAAAATGATGGAATAATGGTCTATTTGTACCATTTTAATCTGAAAATATAAAGATAGAACATTATTTTTAAACGTTTACTTTTTTATGCGAAAAAGGTTAATCAACTTACGTTCCTTCTAAAAAGAATTATTCTGCTTAATATGAAGAATTGCCAAGAAAGAACTACATTTGAGTATATGTTTGTGAGGATGGGTGTGAGAGAAACTGAATGTGGAATGGCATTGAGATCGCAATTAGTAGGAGAGAAGACGTAGAACGAAAGGAAATTACTTTAGAACTTCCATACAAGTACAGCCCAGAGCATAAATAAACATTTCAGTTAATTTTGTTAGCTCTTTAATGCTAATGTGTGTAGTGTCACGAAAAGACCATATCCTTTAAAATGAGGACAATGTACATACTTAAACAGGTTTGAACTCCCTTACATCATTAAGGTATGCAGGGCACATTTGTGCTATGAACAATTATAAGAGGCAACAAAGCCTTTCCCCATCACCTACTCGAGGTGTAAATTCAATGAGTTAATATGCATAATGGTTCAAATACCATATACCTACCCCAAATCCACCATGTAGTTGTAATTTAATAAGATCGTCTTGTACTTGCACTAAATTATTACATAGCATACTCTATATTTGATAATTTAATATTGTACTATAGTAGTACATATGATTTCCCTCATTTTTAACTTGTCAAAATAATAAAAAAAATAACAAAAAAAGATGGAAATTGAAACAAACACTTAAAGAATATAATATACCATATCTGTATAAATATAATCAATTAATTACAACACCGCTAAAGTAGTTAAAGTTCATGTCAAGTTCACACTTTTATTGTTGTCGTTTTCCTAATACAATTTCTGATTAATTCATTCTAGTGAAGAATAATTACGAGTATGATACACAGTTTACACAAGATACACAATGACATTCATATAATAATTTTCACGGATTTGCTATCTTGAGAAATTCGACTCTTGACTTTCCAGCTAATTGAGAATAATTTCTAAGATCTTGCATCCTCTCTGCCAACGAGCGGTTTAAGTGAATTTTCAAAACGGCGTTTTGTTGACTCAGGACATTTACCCTTTTAAAGTTTTTAATTTAGTGAATTAAGTCAATTAAGAGAATTTATTAAATTAATAAAACAATGAATTAATTCTTACTTAGTTCTTAACTTGAGCAGATTATCTCCTGTCCTAGAGTGATCTAACGAGTAAAGTTCGCCCATTTTGAGTTCTCTCATTAAACCACGCGTTGTCTCAACCTCTTCAAGGAGTCTTTTGTCTGTTACTCTCGCCACTTCGAGACATTCAGTGATGCATAAATCTGCTTTTTGAACAACGGCAAACGCCTTCACCAAGTTCCTCTCAGTGCTTACATGTCTTTGCCTTTCTTCTTCAACTTTAATCTTGGAATCTTCAAGCAATTTGATCAAACTTCGCCTTTCATCCTCTGTTGCTACAATGATTCTGTCTGCCTGATTCAGCTTTTAAATATATAAGGCAATTATTTTTTGAATTTCATTATCATTTCCTAAACTTTGTCAAGTGTTAGATTATCTTACTTTACACTCCAAACTTCCTATCTTTTCTAATGGATTTTCCTTTGACTCTTGAGAAAACTTCAAGGAAGTTCTCAAACAGTTTATTTTACTTTCCAATTTTTTAACCTCTGCTTCCTTTTCTCCGAGTAATTTTGCAAGTTTTTCTTTGTTCATTTTTTCCTTTAAATAAAATAATATTACTTCGATTTTAATATATAAAAAGATATATGTACCTATTTGTATGTATAGTTATAGTTATATTATATCATAAAATGTTAAATAGTATGTAGGTATGTATTTATTAGTATTTTGATATATTTAAGTATTTGTATTAGGATAGATTTAAGATCATTTAATTAAATATTAAGTTTACTAGATTAAAGAGCTCTTGAATATTTAGTATGTCTACTTCTTTTGACGCAATGACAGCTTGCTCTCTTCCTCTTAAACTTGCGGCTTCGTGTCTCATGCTGATGAGTTCATCTTCGTTGCTTTCAATTAATGTTAATTTCTCCTTCAATTTCATTTCCAAGCAATCAATTTGAATTCGGAGACTTCTTAGTTGTTTCTCAAGCGTTTGATTCCGAGATTTGGAACTTTTGAGTTCCTCCTGATAACTCTTCAATTCAGCTTGTGTCTCTTTGAGGCGAATGGCAAGATTCTCTGCCTTTTCATTCCTGCAAGAAATATTTCAGTCAATTGAAGGAAAACAGAGAGTTTATGGGAAAGTTTACTTTTTCTTTTCTTTCAAACTGAGCTCGATGAGTGTCCTTTGAGAGACTGTAGAATTGGAGTATACAGGGAACAACGCTGACTTATCATTCAAGTATTTGTTCACTGACAACCCACTTGAGTTGTCGATTTCAGTGGTGTCTTGAGAAGTCCTTGTCTGATTCTGCCCTTCACCTCCTCCTCCTATGGGATGAAAACTCTCGGTTTGGTGGTTCATCCGTTGGTCCATCATATTGAGTTTGGCTTGAAGCTCCAAAACTTTATTTTGATAACCAAGAATTTGCTGCTGTCTGCCCCTCCAAGAGGAACAAGCAGTCATTGCTAGTACAGTTTGTGGGGTCGCACCTTCTCCCACCTCTTGACATAACGCCTTCAAGAAAAGTTTGTTACGATTAATTTTACAACTTAATCGTGATAAATATTGAATATCTGTATAACAAGATATTGTATTACTCTTAGGGCAGAACGAAGTTCCATTCTGAGCTGTTGACTTTGTCTTCTATACTCCATTAGTTTGCTCGTTGTTCGATTTAAATGAATGACCGAATCAACGATTTCCGCATTTGATTTCCCCGATACGTCAATTTTAAATTTTTCATTGGATTTTTCACTTTTAAATTCTAATTGATTCATAAATAATAATTTTTGATAAAATGTTGATTCATTTGGCAAATTCTAACTGGAAAATACATAACGAATTATTTGTACTATACGATTTACAATTAAACAAATTAATAATATACCAGTATTATGATTAGAATTTAGAGTTGATGAACTTGCTGATTGTGAGACTGTTTGAGCAATTTCAAGACTTTTCTTAAGGTTCCTATTCTCTTTGTAAACGTGTTTAAGTTGGGTTTTCATTTTTTCCAATTGAGCCGTCAAATCGCGTTTGCATTTAAACAATTCAGAAACTTTAGAACATAATAAAGGATACGTATTGTGTTTGTTGTGATTCAGCGATTCATTCTACAAGAAGAATCCTTATCATTCTTAAGTTCAGATTAATTGTATAAAATATACTGTTTACATAATTATATTTAGATACTCATTGTTAGATTGTTGATTTTATTTCATCTTACAATTAAAGATTCCAAGTTTAAAACGGGCTTTTCAACAGCGGTTTTAAACTTTCGAAGGTTTGTAATTTCCAACTCCTGGTTTGAAATAACTTTTCTTAAATGCCAATTCTCCTCAACAATTGACTAAAGAGTGAAAACAAGTTGATTAGTAAGATGTTGGTGGCATATTTTGAATAGGTAGTAGGCTAGTATACAAATACTAATATGCAATTTTTAATTAAAAAAATAATCCATAATAAATATGTAATACATTAATATAGTGTATTATGGTCACTTACATGTAGTTTGTCTCGCAAATGCGAATTCAACTCTAAAGGAAATTGAACTTCGAAGGGAAGAATGAGGGGCTCCTCCAATTGAGTTGTTTTCTTTACTTTTAATGCAGCTTTCACTTCCATCATTTCTTGTGATAACGTCATTGTTTAGAGTTAAAATTTTAAGACGTAAGTATTCAAATAAAAGTTTTCATTGTTCAAATAAATAATCATTTATCCGGGTGCTTTTACAGGGAATAAAAAAATGATCTACTAAAATATTGAATTAACTTCTATGCCAATTACTAATTGCAATATTGTATGTCTACAGATACACTATGTGTGATAATGATATGTAACCGATACATAGTTTTTTACAAAATAATATATATAAATGATTAATAAATGCATAATAAATACACCGATTAAAGTAGAATTGATAGAGATACCTAGATAAAAAATACGGCTGGATAATATTTGTGAAGTAAAAGCAATTTCTTCGAAGATGAAGCTAATTGTAAATGTAGAAGCTTACGTTGTAAATGTAGAAGCTATTGTATGTATGTTACAATATTAAAAGAAAAATCCATTATCTTACATTACATCTTGTATATATTTGTGTGGTACATGTAAAATACATTTATCTGTATACACTTACACTTCCAACATTTTTTCTGTTTTTTCTTTTGTAAACAGTTGCCTATTAATAATATCCAATTCGTATATTCTGGTGTATTATTAAAATTTTGTAAGTACTATATTAGTGTGGGAGTATGTACTTACTTAATTTAAGCCTTCATAGTTCGTAACATACCTTAAGTTAGCTAATACGTGGGTGTATTGAAATTTTATGTAATCACTCGTTCCCCAAATTACAAATGCCGATGATATAAGGTAAATTAATATATAATTAAACTAATTAGAAATATCTTTATTTAACACAAATAATCCAAGGTAAAATTACTTCGTAGATGAAATCAAATAAATGTATTTTTTGATCCTACACTCAATCAAAGTTAATTTGAAACACCCAAATGAACAATCAGGGACAATTAATTTAAGCTCAAAAACCCATTCATCTTTTTATGGCTAAAAGAATTCCTATTAAGTTTTAATCTACAATATTATTACAAGTTATGATTGGAATTTGTCCAATTGAAAGCAAGATTTTTTTGTTATATATAAAAGAACTTCATCCCAAACCATCATTCGATTAAGAGATGTTTAATCAAACAGATAGCACGGCATGAGATATCCAAATCCAGAGTCATCATTAATTACATATTTTCAAAATCTCGTCAAGGTCATTTAACATTTATTGAAAACTTAAAACATTAAAAGTAAAAATGATATCCCTTTTAGTCATTAAACTTTCAATAGTTAAGACATTCGTCGTAATTTGGATTCTTGCTATACCAGAATTTACAACTTCTTCAATGGTTAATTTTTTGGAAAACTCGAAATTAAGGTAAAACACTATAAATAATTCCTCCATTTAAGAATATTGGACAAATCTAGTCTAGTATGAAGACTATGATAAATAAAATTTTTCTTTACAGCAGTGAGGTTATGAAGACCAATTATCAAGTACAAAATCAAAATGAAGAACACGGAGATTCGCGTGAACAGTATTGGTCGTTCTCCAGAACAAAGAAGAACAATAAAGTATCGTATCTTTCTACACTACAAGATGATTTTGATTGGAAAACAAATTTTATTATCAAGATGCGAGTGCAGAAAGTAATAAAAAATGGGCGAGTGGTAATTAAAATTTATCAGAGTAATTCCTCTTATCTCCCAAGAGGCGAAGACATGTGGGTGAGTTCTGAAATTCTGAGAAAGCTGAAAGTTATTAATGACAAAGGTTGGATTAAAGGACCTCAACATCTTTTTCAACCAACTCTCTGAAAGTTGAAAAGACGAAAAACTTTCATATAATTAAATAAGTAAAATGATTATAAATAATATATGTAGATTTATTATACAGAAGTAGAGAGGTCTATAGAAGCTTCTATAAATCCAAATCTAACAATATAACATATACATACACTAATTTAAAATTTACATAGGCTTAAGAAACTGTCATTAACTTTTCCTGAATAGTTAAAAGTAGAGTACACAAAGTAAGGCTAAGTATTCGCTAAAGTGAATGAGTTGTAGAATTTATTGTATTGATAGTAATTAAGTTATAGAAATTTAATTGACAATATAATTCACCCAATTGTTATCAATTTTGACTCGGATTATTCAAGCAGCGATGATTCCGATATTGACTAAAAATATTACTTTAGAATCGTTATAATTTACACAAAATCCTTTAATTGTTTTTATCATAATTGATTCAGTGTTTTAATTATAATAAAATATATTACATATATGCTATACTACAACTATGATTAACATATATTCTAACACGTAACGGTGGAAATATTTAGGCTCCACTTTCGGTTTGGCGATTTTATTCAGAGTGAATGGACTTTAGTTAGTATAGTAGGTAATTTGTTTGTGATCATTTTATCATTAATCCAATTGTATGATTGGGTATTTAGTCTTTAGCATCATACATAGCAAAACTTGTATACCTACCTAACTTGTACGTAAAAAGCTATCTGTATTTAGGGATTTGAATTTTGTTGAGCAAAAGGAGAATTATCGAATTATGGGAGAGAGTTTAAACGAGAATCTGGTAACAGATTCTAAAATGGATGAAGAGAAAAACATGCAAAGGGCGGCAATTGTATCAGAATGACGATGGGAGGAAACGGAGAGGAAATCGATTAAAGATGTGTTTGTCAGTTGAGAATGTCAGGTAGATTTGATAGATGAACCGAGGTCCTTGATTTTGATTGATCTCCTATTGAGCCTCTTTCTTAAGCAGTCTCCTCACGTTGAATAGACAGCCACCGAGCAAAATTAAATCTTTTTCCAATGAGCTTTTCTTCATTCACCTCTCCTGTTTGTGTCACATTTCCTAGCTTCAACTCAACAAACTTAATAACATTTCACCTGGGAAGAGAATTTACAAAACAACAAACCTCCATTGAACTCAAATCTGATATGATTCTCAGCCCAACACATTGTCCCACGCTATTGGACTTTCAGGTGATGCTCACAACCAACTCAGATTTCAATATATTTTATTCTTCCATTAATATTTTGTTTGGTCTATTTATCAAGCTTAATAAACAAGATGTATTAATGACAAATGTTCAGTTTTTAATAAACATAATTTTTAATTTTTAAGTTCATGGCATACATGGATGCATAATAAATATGATAGTAAGTATTATTCAATTAAAATTAAACTTTGGGTATGGAATATTTTGTGGTTTTTGGTTTTAGTGGAGCATCGTTCTATTGTGAAGCTTATATCCGAACTAAATACCAAAGCTCCGGAACTAAAAATACATACATATAAGGGACACTTGGCATATGAGATATCTGGGAAATCTAAAGTCTGTTGACACTCGGTTTTCATCTTCGTAACATTGTCATTAATCAGAGTGTCTCGTCCTGGTTTCGAATTCCAAACTGAATAGGATTTCCTTAGACAGAATGGATTAGGATTTGAAGTTGTCGGCCAGTCACAATAAGCTCTGGGAAACGGATCCATTTTACTCCACTACATATAGTCTAGCTTCGTTGGCAGATGAGGTGAGTCTGTCCATCCTTATAGTATTTCTGATCCGGCTTGTCTGCCGGGTGTCTCATTCTCCTCACCAACACAATTCTCCTTTTGTTCGCAATTCTTTTAAATCCTAACCTAGCTCAACGTCCTTCCCATCACTTCACATTTTAGCCCAATGAATCAAGATCAAATTCTAACAATTATTTTATAAAAGCAAAATATACAACACACATGCTTTTGCATTTAAATACTATACATATGTTATAAAATTTTATTTTCATCCGTAAGCGTATGGCCTCCATAATTTAATTTTCAGTAATTATATACATGTAAATAATGTAATTTATAGGGAAAGGCTTAATAAATAGGCATTATTAAAATAGCATAATTTATAAGACTATAACTTTCTAAACTACAATAATTTGTAACTACAAATAGAAATTGTTAAAATATTCTTATCGGCATATAGTTCAGCTGATAATAGTATTGTTTTTCACTGAAGAATTCTTTTGACCGTGAATACAGAATGAAGGGGTGCGGTCGAGAGGCGAGAAAATACGAGGGAACTAGGAAATTTGAAAGGAGCTCCACAGGATCTCATAATGAAGCGTAGCTCAATTTGATACGTTCTATTTGTCCATTCGAGTTCCTTTTGCAGCCCGCTGACAATGACAGTCCGATTCGAAAGGAAAGAAATTCTAAAGGGGGCCTAGCTCCTCTCTATTCTGAAATTATATACAAATCCAGTGAAATAATAACTTTGCCCATTTAAATACATACATACGGATTTCTCCAGTGCAAACACATGGGATGGGAGACTTGAACATGTGATGCTGAAATGGGGACAAAGGCCATTCATTTGCAAATGGAACTCATTGTCACCCAATGAGTCAAATCCACTCTACATGTTAATGCCCTACCATGCTAATAACGTTGAATGGAACAGGACCGAGAAATGGTACTTGAAGCTTAATTACAATTTTGTGAACCCTTCAATCTCGGCCTTTGAGCCCGTTTAGACTTGCGACTCATCTCATACAACTAATATCATCATATATGAGAGTAGTGTAAGGATTGTTGAACATTTCATAGATTATAAAAAGAACATATAGTCTGAAATTTCATCTGGCGGACTCTCGGTTAGTTACGGCGACCTTTGGCTTTCCTACTTGTATTTATAGAGGGGAAATATAATAAATGAGGATTGTAATTAAGAATGCAGAGGAGAGGAGGATAGGACTCACGCCCACCTATTCACCCACTGTAAATAAGGACATAAATCAAAATCATCATACAGTATCTCTATTCTTCGATGAGATAATGACAAAAAGAAAGAGGAAAAGAAGTTGGGAGATTTAAGTCTACCATCTGCTGCCCTTTCAATAATAATAAAAGTTTAACCTCAGTCCCTCAATGGCACAATGATCATCTCCCCATTGTCCACTTCTATTCAAATACTCGACTTGGGAAACTTCACTTCGTGAAGAGTAACTGACTCAAAAGGCCCTCTCAGATCTAAGCTTTGATGGAACAGGCCCGAGAGAGATAACGATGATAGCAATATTAGGAATGGGATGTTCCCATCCATAACAGTCACTTATACCAAAAGTATACCTGTAGTATACAATAATTTTTTAAAATAGGTAATTTTAAGTAATATGTATGTAGTAAATGAACTAATTTTGAACAAAAGGTAATTATTGATAGTAATTCATCTAAAATTGATTTATTAACTCGTATTAATTAATCATAGTTTAATTAGTTACATTTATAGTTTTATCTTATGTGGATAGATTTCGATTGGTACACTATTGAAAATGCGTCGTATCAAAACGGCCAAAGGGCCGGAAAAGGATGTGCCGAGATGGCGAGCCCTTACGAAATAATTTGAGAGCAAATGAATACTATAGAAGTAACGCGTGGTCAGTAAGGCGCTATCATTATTCATTATTATTCAGCCGCTGCCAAGCTCTTTGTCAAAAGGCTGCTTGGGCCAAGGTATGGAGGGGAGGAGAACGTCGTTATCTAACTCAGCTAACTACATAATACGATATAATACCCACGTAATGCTACGTTGAGGAAGATCAAGATCAAGGGTAATCTGCGCTCACGTTGGAGATTTCCTCCTCCCTGCTTGCGCCCCTTGCTCCAACGTCCTATATAAAATGCATTTATATGGCTCATGGCGATGGATGAGGGAGAGTATAATAAGAGAAATATCTCGCACAACATCACTCTCTCGGATTGCCAGAAGCAGTGGGCTTTCAAGGAGGAACCTCTAATTTAAAAAAAAAGTTGTTCACTTTCGTTCGTAATAGCAGGAGCAGAGGAGCAACATCTCATTACACTTTATTGTACCTACTACTCATGAGCACGGGAGTTGTCAAAATCCCTTTTACGACTACCTTGCATTCTTTTCTCAAATTATTCAGTATATCACAT